>NJRQ01000784.1:61483-72293 GCA_003063805.1 Aphaenogaster ashmeadi
GGTCACCTTAGGGTCACACGTACAGTGGTGCCGTGGTGGTAGTGACGGTGCTTTAGTAAAGACCCCCACTTTGTCGCCGTAGCCGCTAAAGAGAATCTCATTGGTATCCGCCATCTTAGAGTCAGTTATAGTTGACCACCAATCAGGAAGAGAGACAAGTTGTCGCTTCTCTGATATTTAGGACTCTACAGTTAACTTAGCTTTGATTGGTCAAATTCCAATCCAATCCCAATCCATAGTCTGATACGGGCTTAACGTGAACTATAGATTTTCAGTAGGTCTGTTTATGTTGCTTGCACTTCTCGCACTTCTTGCACTTAAAGCGAGATAAACATACGCGCTGGCGTTGAAGAAAAAAAGAACGAGAAGTGCAAGCAACACAAACAGACCTAGTACTGGCAGTCAATTTTGGAACGCGGCCATTATAGGACTCTACTTTCTAGCTACTCTGTCTCTGAATTTGGCGGTTAAATTTTCAAAGCCCGTGTGACGGATAACCTACAACGATCTGCCAGATTATTTTTACTATGTTGGGCACTGCCGGAATAACTGCTGTACACGTTCAAAAACTTGGTAAGGAACGGGAGAAAATAATTGGTTATTTGGAAAATCTGAAACAAACGCACATCTATTGCGTCTTTCCCATTACTTTGACATTTCCTTTTTAGGCCACACTATCGATGAGATAAGACTCCGAGCTTTGGATAATATAATTTCCAAGTACGATCTAGGTTTCGCGTGTGATTGCGACGCTGTTAAAAAAGAGATAATCCAAAGGCTGTTCAATTGGTTTTCGTTCGAGACTGCGCCACAATCAGAGAAAGTACTGAATTTGTTATTGCGGCTGTTAAAGGTAGTTAGGCTAATTTATTGATGATTACTGACAAATTTCAAGATCAGTAAAAATCCAATATGACTTTCATTAATATCTTGCTAGTTGAGTTCAAAATAAAATATTCCAATACAGGAAAATCTACTTCAAATAGCGTTTTAGATTTTTGTAGAACATTTTTTAACTTACAACATAAGTTACTCGTATTTTAATTAATGTATCGTATGTAATGATGTTTACTTCAAGGCAGATGCAAAGAGTTACTTAAATGCGTTTGGCAAGTTAAAGTTCCAAAATGAGCTTTACGAATTACGGAGAAAGCTGTCTCCTGAATGGTACGCAAAATTAGATGAAATTGAACAAGCTGTTCTGTATTTAAAAAAGGATCATGTAAGTAAATTAAACATACATTAAAATGTGACAATAGTTGTGTATTACTACTTATGTATATTATGAATATAAGAAATAATTATATAATTAATTACGTTACAGGATTTTGCTACAGTATGTTCAGAATTTGATAGATGTAGAATACAAACACATGATCATATTAGATATAAAAATAAAGATTATAAGAGAGAAGACTATGACGACTTGCATGGTATTTTGAATCTCCCGTCCATCTTGGATAGGTAAGAATTAAATTAAACAAATAGGATCAAAATTGCTATTAAGCAGTACATTATTGAACATGTGTAAGAAAAATCAATAGTGGTTGAGTTAATAAAAAATTCAGACTGAGAAAAATATTTTTTCTCTCTTGAATAGTATACTATATACATGTGTACATATATATAATATATATTTTTCTATTATAAATAAATAAATACATGTATAATTGTTTATAGCACTATTCCATTTGATGTAACATTAGAACGTGAGAATGGCACACAAGTTTCTAAAACGATAGAAGGTGGTATTAAATGGCTAGTGATGCCATGGCAGCCACTGGTTACGTCGGACGGAGGAGTACTTACTGCGGTTGAAGAAGCTCTTAATAACACTGTCGATATTAATCATATATTACACACATGTCAGTTTATAACAAATGTTATGATGCAAGATTTTCCAGCAGAAGTTTTCCTTCAGCGACCAACAATAGTTACGGTAAATATTTCCTTTTAATAAATTATGTGTATGTATATATGTCATTTTGATAAATTAATGAAACATGTATCTAAAATGTTACAGATACTTCACGATCTTCTTAAATCGAGCACTAACATGTCGGAAACTAATGTTGTGTGTATAGTTCCAACCGTGTTAAAGACTTTGCGTAAACTCACTCGTTCTCTAAGGTTCCGCATTTATTATTACTGTGAACCATGTGTGGCGAATAGAAAACAAAAGGTAACGCTTAATAATAATGTTTTATTTGTTTGATACAAGAAATATATATAATATTATCTTTTTAAGTTTAATGAGATAATGATTTATCGACTATATTATTTTATTTCTTTGTTGGTACTATTTTTTTTAGCTATTGGGCGGCAAGTTAGATAGCAACGTTTACACATCCTCGGAAGGTGGAGACGGTCCAGATAGTGGTGTACCCGAAGCGAACTATCAAGCATATCAGTCGGCAGTGAGTAGAGTTTGATTGTAATTTCTTATTAAGTTTGTCATTCGAAATCTCTTTATATTGTATAATATTCTTTTTAGGGAACTAGTGACAGAAGTCAAAGTATTAGCGAAAACGTCGATGATTCTGTCTTACAATTGCAGCAAATGCTTCTACCGGTTTATTGTATAGAATCTTTGAAACACGTTCTTACCCAGTTAAGCATTCCTATCGATTCCATATTTCCTCTACGAAACATCAAATATGTCACAGATCTAACACATGAATTAGTGCAACTGTTAACAATTTGTATTATGCCGAATATTTGGCTCTGCAATGATGGTATGGCATTGAAGATAAACGATGACTTGAAAGCGTTATTCAATTTAATGGGGGAAGTGATGGAGTACTTTGGAAGCTGTAGTAATGTAGATCACTTGAGAATAACATACTTGTATCTGACTACTATTATTATGAGATTGTTGAGCAGTATCGTACCATTAGAGTTGGCGGACACTGTTATACCGAATGCTTTAAAGGAATCGATAACAAATGCCATAATGGACGCACCAATATATCTGTTGTATCCAGCGTTGCATTCTATACTTTTGGAATATGCTCGCGTAAGTATATATAAAATCAACTTTTCTTATATTCCACTGATGTCGCCAGCTATCATTGTTAATACGATCTTTTTCATTTGTAGCAATTTCAAGGTGCTAATCAGATAGCATTAATAAAACTATTTGATGAAACTAGAATCGTCGCAAAGTCTATGCAGTCAGCTATCTATATATTAAAAAATTTATCGGAGCAATCGCCTGCGGAAACGTTAAAATTGTTACATACGTCCAAATTGAGTCTATCGTATCATAAAAATCTAACTGTCGTTAAAACGGCTGTAAAGTTTTTACAAAATATCTCGAAATATTCTTTAAATGATGAGGACCATGCGCTAGCAACAAAACTGATATTGAATTTATTAGCAAATGCAGACGTAGACGTCCGATACACCACATATGTCGAATGCCATGCTCTGATTAAGAGTATTCTGGGAGTAGAATATAATAAACTATCGTGGGAAAATTTGACGTTCTTGTTTGAATCAAGTGTCTTGACAGAAATTATTTCTCATGGTGCAACTAGCGAGGATAGCAGGGTAATAACAATTTTGTCTAATCAGACATTTTCATCCAAATATTCACTGTTACAAAATTATTGTATGTGCAGTGTTTGATTTCACTATTTACTTTTATTTTGATTTGATTTACAGATAAATGAGATGTCGAGAGACATGCTGGTGTTTATACTGAAAGGAAAAATTCAAATGGGCGAAACTGGATGGTTAAAAGCTTTAGAAGCTCTTGTTCCTGTATTATATCTTTTACAGTGTCACGCTGATTATACACCCTTAGGACAATGTATAACTAAAATGTTTGATCCCGATGTTTCTAACAATATACAGTTGCCTTTTCTTGAGGTGATTTAACTCGATCAAAGACTAATAATCGTGGTTATTTGTTACGTGCTGTATAGCTCTCAATTTCAGGTGTTAAAAGGCAATTTAAGATTTCTCTATTCACCAGTTAGTGATATCAGGGAAGAAGCGTTATGTCGATTAATCTGGCTCCTTGGGAAGGAAAAGAATTCTGTTCAGAAATTGCCACGTTTATCATCTTTACATGGCTTGCCTCTTAGTTCACTCTGCATATTTGAGCGTAAAACGTTCGCTAAGCGATCAGAAGGCAATTATCAGGTTACATATTTACATTCAGAATATTTGAATATTCTCGTACAGTCTTGATTTAGTCATTTGGCAGGGAGTCGTCCTTCGTATTTTAAATTGTTAAAATTAAAATTTTAAAAAATGTATAATTAGTATTTATTATTTTTTTTTCGGACATAACTCACAAAAATATTTTTGCAGAGGAGCAATATGTTATCCGTGCTGGAAATGTTGAATGAACCAAACATCGATCCGAAAATTCGAAAATCTGCATTAGTACAAATTAGCGTGATGCTTTCCGATATTTCCTTGCATAAATTATTCATTAATCAAGGTGGGCTGCCCTTAATTTTGAATATTTTCAATAAAGCCCTGGTAAGTTACTATCCTTGACGAAAAAGGATATTACAAATATTTTTTATTTGATTTAAATATATTTAATCTTTTAAATACGTTAATTAAATATTTTTAGATAGAGAAGGATTATGTAAATTATCCAGATTCTGTGATACCGATAATCAACATACTTAAACTACTCGCATTTTTTGAATGTACTATACGACATGAGTTATCTCTCAACACTGATATTCTTTTTAATATTATAAGAAGTATGTATATTTTACTATAATTTTTTAATTCACATACTTGCTTTAAAATTTAATTCAAAGTTGGTAAAGTTCCACTGATATTTTCATGTTATAATTTATAACATAAATTTGATGCTAAATGCATAAATATTTTAGGTCTCTTTCTATTTCCGAATAACGAGTGTGTGAAATCTGATGGTGCGCAACTACTGTATTTACTACTCTATAGCGATTACATCATAAGAGTTAACGAAAAAAATGTCGAAAACAACATTGCATCACACATCTCGTTACCATATATTGTTGTGACAAACATGAAACTACCCTTTGTGTGCAAATCTCATTGGAAGACAAGTATACATAGGCGATCTGATGTATCATGTAATTAATTATACTCGTAAAATGATTTTAAATTATAGAATTAAATTAAAAACTTAATAGAGTTCCTTATTTTATAATTTGTAGTACTTCATGGTAGCAATCCAGTAGTCTTAACTTTCATCAGACAGTATTGGGCTTGGGAATGGAACGGCGGCGTAAACGTATTATGGAAATGCTTAGATGACTTAAAGGATTTCGAAATTGCACAGAAATTGATGATTCTGGAAAAGGATCTTCTCTCTTTACAATGTAGTTTTCCTCAGTATTGTTGTCAACAGCAACTCTACAATATCCAAAATTCTACTACGCACTATAGCGTTACATGCGCGCTAGATTATCTCACAATGTAAGTTATTAGTAAGTTGCGCTAATATCATTTTTATTATACTATTAGTCTCAACGCCATCAAACTTAAGCGCATATCAAATGCATGTTACAATATATTGTTATCCTACTATAACTATTTGATTTCTCAGGTATCTGAAATTTTATAAAGTACTTCGACGTAACGATGAGAAAGATATCGAGTCACTGCCTTGGGAACAAACGTTCGAACGATTTTTATTATCGCATCCCACAAGTAAAGAGGATTGCGACTTATTCGTGGACGTTCTAATCTTTCTACAATTGTATTTAAATGTTGCAAAGAAAGGTAAGATGACCCTTAAGCAAATATCGAGAGAAAGATACCGAAAAGGTCGTTTGTCTCGAATACGAATTATATTAAGATGATTCTTTTCTCAGGAAAAGGTTCGTGGATCAGTAGAATTATGAAAAACATGACAAGATCATTGGCAGATTTATTTAAAAACTTAGAAGTTGACAATCAGAATGTACATCAATCTATACTCAAATTAGTACGTACATGTTCAGCGATCGAAAAAATGCAGAAATCTAATGACGAACCTAAGAACACCTGGATTCGATTTGTAGAGTTCGTTGTTTCAACATTATGTTTCGGAGATCAGCAGCATTTCTACAATCTAGGTATTAATATTCGTTGGATATATTACATTAAAATTTTAATGATGTTGATCTTTATTTTAAAATATCGATTTCGTAAAGTTTAATATTGTAAATGTCTTTTTTTACAGCATATCTCGATTGGTTGCTAACATGTTTGACGTATCTGATTGGGCAATGCGAATGGGGAAATCATAAGAATCTATTATTGTCTCTTTGCAACACGCTTATCGAACCGATCGTGTCCTTTCATGGTGCCGGTACTGTTAGTTTTATGGGTTTATCAATAACAAGAAACTCGATAATATGTCTTAATCACTTGTTGCATCAAATGCAAGTAAATTTTAATAAAAGTGTGAGTATTTTCAATTTAATAGCTTTTCGAAAACGATATATTATCAAATAGAATCTTTTCTTCGCCAGGGGATTTAAAAAACAACAAAAATGTTAATTTTAATTCGACCTGACTGGCCAGATGTATTATATAAAGAAAGGCACTATGTTTCGACACGATATATTATGTACAAATTATTATTTATTGATTGCGAATTAATGAATAATTTCCATAATAATTTTATATTACATGTTAATTTATCAGTCACAACGCAAGCGAGTAATACTTGTCATATTGTTTTAGTCGTGGATAGTATTTTGGTGCGAAGAAGGTCGCTCGCTAAGTTGGCTACCCATGTTATGGCAAAATAGAGATCCTTTGGTTCGCGCTTCGGCTTTACAATTATTGGCAGGTCTGATGAACACAATACATACTGCATCGCAACTCTTCAACGCAATTGTCATGGCACCGAGTGATTTGTGTCACACATTGCTTCAGTGCATCACAAACAGGGATGAATCTTGTTTAGTGAGAGAACAAGCATGTATCGCGTTTTGCAATATGCTCAAAAACTGCAATTCTATGACTTTTCAATGTGTAAGCATAAAAGCACGATATATCATTAAAGCGAAAACGTCGAGAAGGCATTAGTTTTAAAATTTAAAATTTCCATTTTGATAAATATATAAAACGTACTCTCGTATTTTCTATGTTTCTAAATTTTTGAAATACAAAGTGAAGCTATATACATTAAGCTATGTACTTTAAGAAATAATCTTTTTTATACAGGAAGATTCTTTACAACTACAAGCTATCCTGATACATGTCGAACAATGCAATATCTATCATGAAATCAGCGTTCTGTGTTCCAATATCTACACGTTGACTACTTTAGATGCGGAACAGTCGGAATGTGAAGGAAACGACGGCAAAGCCAGCATTGTGCAAAGTTTGAAATCTAGTTGCATTTCATTGGTACCGCGCACCGTATCGCACTTATACAATTGTCAGGATGAATTACAACTCTGTAATTATATTATTTAATTGTATACTAGGGAGTTTTGTGTTTTATACATTTTATATTTAATCTTTTCTGTTTCTCTTGTAGTTTCCGGCAGAGTTTCGGAAATAACGGATGTGGACAATTCTGTGCAATCAATAGCAACGCCTTCGCTTATTACAGCTGCTTGTAACTTATTGAACAATTTAATATTCATCGGGCAACACGAGGTGATACGGCAAGTCTACGAATATTCCATTGACAAATATTTATTTGGGTATGTATGTAGAAAGATCTGTAGTACTAAATTATCTTTTTTCACCTATATCGTCTCATTTGATCTCTTGTTTTAAGGTGTTTGACTGATATTCCGAAGGATATCAGAAGCAGAAAGAGTTTGAGTCATTATTCTGACACATTGGAGATGTATATTAGTATCTGCACAGTTTTAACAAATTGCATTACGCATAGCAACGAATACGCAGCTGTCGTACTTTTTTCCCCGGACTCGCTGTATACTCTATTTTGCTTCTTAGATATCAACTTATATCGTACGTATTTTAACATTTATTAATTTATTTATTTTAACATTTATTGATATAAACGTATAAATCACATTTTAAACAATATTGCGTATCCTTAATTCATACATCAATTTCCTTAGAGTCTAGCGAACTGCGACTGATATATCTGCGCAATAGACTTTGGACGGAGATCTATAACTTCGTGGCTGTGCTTTCATTAACGGAGGATCAGCACTTTGAAGCCATTCAAAGCGCGTTGGAATTATGCGGACCTGAAACGGTCATGGCTTCCATTTGTTTCGCGATAAAAGATTCCACGACAGATCTGAGAATGAGTGCCATTAGCTTCTTAGCTTTTCTATTGTCCCACGAGATTCAGAAAGCTTCCCTGGGAAAAAATGACATCTCTTTATTACAAACTGTGCTCGATACCAATGTGGCACATGTCTCGGTTGAAAGCAAGGATGTTAGTTTGCGAGATGTCATTTCGAATGTCAATAAATTATCAATAAGAGACGCAAACGCGCATTACAGAAAGTCGAACGAAAGTGATTTGCATACGAAAGACGACAAGCTATCAGATCAAGGACAAACTACTGTAGGAGGCGAATTGTGTGGATTATTGCTGCATCTTTTTATCGCTCATAGTTATGCGAAATCGAAAAGGAGCTGCAAACAATCGGAGGACAAAGACCTCATTGTAGGTGCCCTTACTAATCTACTGTGTGTATCAAAGAAAGCGAAACGAACGGCGCTACTGGGTAATCTTCCTGAGACCGCATTGATGATCCTAAAAGAACTATATGTCAAGTTGAATCTTCAACCGTTCGAGCTTTACAAGAAGCAAGTAGAGAAGAAGGTAAAAAAAAACACTAACACACATGGAATTTCGATCAGAATTTCCTGTACAAACGTAGTAATAAAAACCGTTTTCTTTTCTATTGCATAGACTCATCCTCTGTTGCACGATGTGAATTGTATTTTTATACTTCTGATGAATTTTATGTGCGGAGATGTACATGTTAAAGAAAGCCTAACGAAAGAAGGCTTGGCAGATGTGGTACACAAGTTATGGGCTTGGATAGCGTTAAATAAAATAGTGTCAACGTCTGCCTTAAAATTACTGGCGACGTTCACGACAAAATGCCACGTTGGTAAGATAACGTTTAAAAACTTACCATTCAGTTATTGACAATATCGACAAAGAAATACGATTTCTCTGTATTATGCGATTTTTTCTTAATTAATCGCATTTTAATCTTATTGCATTTTTAGCTGCACAATCCTTAACATTAACGACGATATTACCAGGAAGTGGATTAAGGAAAACGCCAAATACGCTTGCGTTGATACACGTTATCATACAAGTAACGTGCAAAGAGATCGAAAGGGCCGGTCAAATTTTCGATAATCACAAAATGCATTTTGCCTTTCACATCCTACGAAACGCGGTGCATGTTCACGAGTGTAGAGTTTGCATTTCGAAGGTAATTACATCGTCTGTCCATTATTATTATTACAAAACAGTCTATAGTTAATTAATTGATTAATTAACTATGAATTATAATTGTTCATTTCACAGAGTAATCTTCTCCAACTTTTTACCAAGATACATCCCACTATCACTAAAAGGACGAAGCCATGGCCATTAGTAGAAATGTATTGTCTAGAATTTTTAATAGATTTTACTTTCTATGAGGAAGGACAGTTATGCGTGCCAAAGGTAAAATATAGAAATTTATATAAATTACTTGATAATTATATAATAATATTTTTAGGCCACTGATGCTTTGGACGTCTTAATGCACTTAGCAAAATGTTCTTCGTCATCGACCAAAATTCTCGCAATATCGATATTACGTAATTTAGCATTCAATATAACAAACAGACCTCGGCTTCTTAGTTCAGGTAAATAAATGTGTACGAACTTAGAAATATTGCAATAATTTATATTAACATTACAAATTGTATTAAATATTTGTTATTTTTCAGTGGATTTCATCAATCTGCTGCACGATGTCTTTAAGAATGGATCACCGTGCGAGATCAATCTAGCCGGTTCCATGCTGTGGTCTTTGATTAGCAACAACCAGAAAGGAAAACTTATCGCGCGAAGTGCTGGGTTCTCTCACAGCATTCGGGAAGCTCTCGGCAGATTTACGTTGTCGAGTATCGATACCAGTAAACAGGAGCAGGAACTAGTCAACATTCTGCAATATGTGCTCACCATTCTCAGTCCAGTCGAAATAAAGAACGGTAGTGCACAACTTAGTTAATATTTTGATCAAATTTAATTTCCGTTGTACATATTTGTCTTCGATCGACGTTAACTTGTAAAATAATTCAATGACTGTAATATTTTTTATATATGAAATATTGTATATTGGGGAGTACGCATCTTGGAGAATGCTGCGACTTCATACAGACTGTATAGGTATACACACTTTTGGAACAAGTGTTTTGTGTCATATAATAGTTCGTATTTTTTTAACAATCCTTTATAACAAATCCATGTCCCATGAGTTTAGATACTAATGTTCATTTCTACCAATGCAGATTAACTTTAATATCGGTTTAACTTATTCTTTATCTTTTTCTAATTCTTAGAATTAGAAAAAATAAGTTAAACCGATATTAAAATTAATCTATATTGATATTGATTAATCAAATTGATTTTGATTAATAAAAAATATATATATATAAGTACAGGGTTGGGAAGTAACGCGTTACTTGTTAACGCCGTTACCATTACAGTTACTTTTTTTTGGTAACGGACTGGTAACGGCGTTACTTTTTTCTTTTTGTAACTGTAACAGTAACGTAGTTACATTTTTTCAGTAACGGTAACGAATTTAACAGTTACTTTTATTGTTACTTTGGTAATCCTACATAATCCTTGTAG
>NJRQ01000785.1:5642-17584 GCA_003063805.1 Aphaenogaster ashmeadi
TAATAAAATATAAAATAAAATATATTCACATCAACTTTCAATGGTCGTAGGAAGCATTTACGGATATATGTTTATTAAACAATTTCAACTCTAAATGACTTCAATAACACGCCCTTAATGTATGGACCTCGAGTCATGGGACACCCTGTATATAAAGAAAAATATATATATATATTCTATGTAGCTTTTTTCTCTTTGAAATTTATTTTACATAAAACGCTTATTTAAATGAACTATGAATTGCAAAGAACATTAAATTATAATCAAACCAAATAAGTAAATAAAAGTGAGGAGAGAATAGTTCTGAAGGATTAAACAAAGGCGTTTAGATATTCTGAAACCTAAGTATGCTTCTTTCTCCGTTAATTCTTTTCCTTTATTCTTTTCCCACCGGAATCTTGATTCCATAAAACGGACCGGTTTTAGATGCGATGTTTAGAAAACGTAAGCCTTCTATTCATCGCTATGCTGACACACTAGAGAACCACAGCGGTATCGTCAGATGTGTCTGGCTTCGGAGTTCCCGTTTGGCAGACCGAAAGTGAAAATCGTCAGTAGGATCGGGAACGCGGAATCAGCGAAACATATTTCGGAACAGTACAGTACTCGAGGCTGTGGAGATAAGACCGGAAAGCTACAGATGGGATTTACATAGTGCGGCACGATAATGCGCGCGGTCGCACGTGATCACTGGCGTTATCATCACCCGGTTGTTGATCTACAGCGCGACGTTGATGCCTTCGGTCACGATGATTCGTAAGAACCAGGAAATTGTATGGCAGACATCGGTACGCCTTCTAAAGTCGGGATTTCGATCGGGCTGAGCAAATAACTCTTTAATTCTTATCATCGTAATTTAAAGGAAAAAGAGAGCCAAAACGTTCTTAACCCGTAAGCACGCCCGTGGGGGGTCAAACTGACCCAGACGAAAGCTATGAATTTAATCAAAATATTACATAAGGAGATATTTTTAAAAATATGAAGATTTCTTTTAATTTCTAATGCTTGAAAATTATTTTATGTTTAAAACATGTCTCAGTTTACAATTATTTATAAATAAAAATAAAAAATTTTGTTTATACATAAAAAATAATCACCGTGCGTCCGAACTTTGTGTGTATTTATTCTGTTAATCTCTTTTTCTGATTCGAAACTTAATAATGTTTTAAATTAACCAGTAGACTGAAGACGACTAAGTTAAGTCGAAACGTCTCAAAATTAATTAAAATGAAATAAAGAATTTTATCGTTATTCTATCTAATAATTGCTCGTCATGCTTGACCTTTCTATGTTAACATTCTATCATAAAAAATAAAAAATTAAAATGTAGGTCAAATTGACCCCCACGCGAGCACTTACGTCAAAAAAAGTCACGCGAGCATTTATGGGTTAACATACTTATATTTTTTAATTATTTGTAAAAGTTATTTCTGTACGCATGGCTAACATTGCCGCTTTTTATTCCTTTTTGTTTAAAAGAAAAATACGAAGAAGAAGAGAATTGAGTTCAAGACTTCACGCTTCTAATTTTCGTCATGGAGATAGATGTTTCGTGAAGTTTCGGAGCTTTCACGGATGTTCCGCATGAGCTTTGTTGCGTCTGAATACTTAAAAGTCTTGAGTCGGACCATAACCGGACCGTAAAAAGACTTAAATCGGATTGTCAACAAAGTAGTAAGAAAGTTTGTAACTGAAAATCAGTTTATAGGTATATCATTCTACTTGATATCCTGAATTCGCTGGCGAGGTATGAATAGCAGTCTCTCTCTCTTCGCAGAAATATTTGCACGCGCGAATTCCTACACGGAGAGAATTTTCTCTTAAAATTTACCCTGAAATTCATGGTAGTCATGGGACAACATGGTATTTCGAAGATTTTTATGCAATTTTCTCTGATTAATATCTACCACAGTAAAAAATATTAATATCTACCACAATAAAATATAAAATATATTTGATTAATTTTACTAAAATACATAGTAAAATTTCCATAATTTTAAAATATGTTAAAATCTTATGATTCTTTATTGCTTTAAATTGAATAGATGCCAAGTAGTGCTAAACATGTAAAATATCTTATTATAAATTTTACAATACAGCATAATATTTTTAATCTGACTTAGTCGCTCATGATAATTTTACCATGCAGCATGGTAATTTATTGGCTAAGTCCGATGATTCTCGGTTTTTTTCGTGTCGAGTGTTACAATCTGCTTGGTAATTTTTATTATGTTGTTTATAAAATATTTTTTTCCATATTTCAGAAATTCCTTTCGTTACCAATAATATTTGACAGATTGCCAAGTTGTTCCAATCTTATTACCAAACATAGTAAAATTTGTAGTGAATTTTGCGGCAAAATATAACGAAAAATTCTCTCCGTGTACGATTCAAAGGCGTTCCTTCTAAGGCCAATTTCACCAACAACATAAACCGCGATTAATTGAAATTAAACTTCGATTACGTTTCTAATCCTTGATATTGGATTTCACCAAGAGTAATTAATCAAGTTTAAAAATAATTGATGTTTAAGAACTAACTAACCGATTTTGGTCGGTTAACGAACTTAAACCGCGATTGCGACTGCAAGCATTGCAATATCTAAAAACTCCCAGTGATATATTTTAATCACAAGAAGTAAGAATGCAAAGAGCGAACGTGCTAGCTTTTGAAGATAGTGATGATGAGGATGAGTTTGTTGTTCGTCGACCGAGGTGGATACGTGTCTTGTTCTCCCACAGGTTTTTAAGCACCTGCGACTCTCTATCTATGAACGTAGAACTTGCATTGAATTCTGCAGCAATTTTTATCCACTCTTCGTTCTTGGCACGAGTGCTGAGAGCATCAGTCTTTTTGCACTCTACAATACTGTAGTGCTTAGAAACAATGGTCTACCCATATAGCACAGAACATTGCAGCAACATTTCGGCAATATTGCAATGTTACTGCAATGTTGCTGCAATGTTCTGTGCTGTATGGGTAGTTTCCACCGAAACCTTCAACCTTCGCACCTAATGCGGTGTAGAACCATATTTAAGTCGATGGAAACGCAACTAATCTTTTTCATTACTACTCTACTTCCAATGGAATTAGTATTTCTAATGGATCCGCACCGAAGTAGAACCAGATTGAAGGCTTCGGTGGAAACTAGACTACTGTCAATTAAATTATTTTTCTCCGCAGGTTGAAATGTTGGATCTCTTTTACGCTTGAGAAGTTGGACCAGACATTTTTCCCGGTAAAGGTATTCACTTTCACTATCTCACAAAACCTTTTTTTTTTTTTTGGTTTGTGTCTCACTTGGGACACGCGTTTTCGACCCGCCCGGATCAGACGATTCGGTCATTACCTGCCGGCAAATAGGTTATATCCTTACATTTGCGACGTTGCCGGTGTTCTTTTACCCCTAAACTTCGATTTACTAAACTGGAGTTAATTGCGCTACTGTGAAACTGGTGAAACTCGATTGATCATAATCGAGATTAAAATCTTAGTTTAAGTAAAACGAAGTTTTGCTAATCGCCGATTACAAGATATTTGGTGAAATTGGCCCTAAATCGTTCCACGTGGGATTTAAACGCCGCGCTACGGTTTGCATCGCGTCGAAATTCAAGAGCGTAAAGTTTTTTTCAGCGGAACGCCATTCCTCTTCTTTTTTTTCGATCGAAAACTCTATCCGATCCTTAGTCACACGAGAATTTAGCGACACCGGAGCCGCGTGAGAATTGGTTTGATTAGCGCAAAAATTTACAAGCGGAATTATATATACATCCACGTGACTGTAAGTCACGGTAACCTGGAGACACAGTAACGCATTTGCTAATTTATGACTCGTCGCATACTCGTGCAATATGCAAATTTTTCAGGAAGTTTATAAATCAGATAATCTCGCAAAATAATAATTTAATGTCTAATCAAAATTACTGTTACTTAAGACCAGCATATAAATTAATTAATAAATATATTATAATAATCAAAATATCATATTTATATTAAAAAAAAGAGAAGAATAAATATGTATTCAATTCCCTTTTCAATTATATTTTAAAGTGTTAATCAATAGTTTTGTAATTGTTATTAGGACTCTTTAGAGTCCTTGAAAGTTTCCTTGAGAAAAGATTCGTTCGTCGTGAAACACCTGTTGGACATCGCTGTCGACCTCGTGCTGATTCACATTGCGAATATATCCATAAAGCAAAAGGATCGGATAGCCAGAAACTTGGAAAACGACTTTTCCACGTGTCTGACATATTATGTGTATGTACAAATCATATATACACTCGTGTTAAGACTCAGTCAATCTGCAAACTGTTTAAAATGATAAAATGATAAAATATGATGCTTCGTGTATAAAGAAGCACATTCCAATCATAAATAAAGCGAACGTCGAATGCCATAGTTGTCGATAATGCGGCCACGGTTACGTATTCGGTCGAACATAAGGAAACACGTGTGTTTCTCGTGAACGCGCCGCTCGCGACTGGTTCCTGTGCACGAGGAAAAGAATGAGGCGATGACGTCAGGCTAGTGAAAAAAGGAGACGATATATTCGTGATAACACGTTCGAATTATCTTGTCACGGGAATCTTATCGTTGGAAAACGACATTTTCCTGGCGGTTGACATTGACGGTGCATACCGTCGCGTAACTTGTAAATCATAGATGTTACTTATATTGTCACGTATCCTTTCATTTTGACGAATAAAATATTTTCTGCTTCTGTTGAAATATTTATGTATTTGAATATGAAGGTTTTCCTTTGGGGAAGACGGGACGATATTGAGGAAAGATATTTAAATAAAATTTTATTTTTTCTTACATTCTTTTAATAACGGCTATTTCAACCATTTGTAAAATGTTTTCTGCTTCTTTTAAAATAGTTATGTATATGAAGGTTTTCTCTTGGGAAAAACGATACAATCTCAAGGCAAAGTACTTAAATAGAATTTTATTTTTTATTTTACATTCTTTTAATACAGGTCATTTCAACGAATAAAATGTTTTCTGCTTCTGTTGAAATATTTATGTACATGGACATGAAGGTTTTCTCCATTTTACATTTTTTCTTTTACATTTTAATAACAGCCATGTCGACGAATAAAATGTTTTCTGCTTCTGTTAAAATATTTATGTATTTGGACATGAAAGTTTTTCCCTGCAAAAAATGGTACGATCTCAAGGAAACATACTTAAATAGAATTTTATTTTTTATCTCATATTTTTTAAATAACGGTCATTTCGACAAATAAAATATTTTCTGTTTCTCCTGAAATATGTATTTATGTATTTGGACATGAAAATTTTGTCCTGGAGAAAATGGTACGATCTCAAGGAACGGTAGGGTAGATGCACCATTTGTGGCCACATTAAGACCATTTGTGGCCACACAGTTATTTGTCATATAAAGACTAAATTTAACTTAATCTGCCTGTCTGCATGATCAACAAAATGCTTGCAGAATAAAGTTCTCTAGATTGTTACGCACTACAGCCAATTTGAAAGTAAAAAAATTACGAAAACCACGAAAATGGCCAAAACCGGTGCAGTGGCCACAACCGGTACATCTACCCTACTTAAATAGAATTTTATTTTTTACCTTACATTTTTTAAACAACAGCTATTTCGACAATTAAAATTATATTTCTGTTAAAATATTTATGTATTTGTATATGAAGGTATTCTCTTGAAGAAAACAATACGATTTCAAGGCAAGATGTATATTAAATAGAATTTTTTTGTTTATTTTATACTTTTTAGTAATGGCTATTTTAAATGACAAATCATTAAATTTTTATCTTAAGGGGGTATTCTCCAAGTGTAGAAGTTTGAAAAAATCGAAAAATTTTTTTGCATTTTCTCAAAGTATATGTTATGAAAAATATGTCTATAAAGGGATCTGCTTGAATTCATAAAATTGACGAAGTTATAGCGGTTTGACGACGAACAATAGCTTTGTCTCGATAGCTTTGTTTCGTCCAAAATTCGTTCAACCCGTAGGTCTTAGTTTGAAAGAAGGACCTAACGGTTCCCTTCTGACCTTTTTAAGAAGAGACATCTGCTGGATGTATGGTCCTGGACTGGTAGAAGTCATAAAACTATCTTCATCAAAACGGTGCGCAAAATTTTAAACGCGTTTTTCTCAAAACCATGTTTTTTGAAATGGGTGCCATGATATCTCAAGAGCTACTTGACCGATCAAGTTCAGCTTGTGCGTATGTACATCTTCTACAGATGCGTCGCTATAGCTCCTACCAGAATTAAGTAAAAAAAAATTTTTTACAATTTTTACAACCTTCGAAAGATTAAATCAAAAAACAAATCGCGAAAATCTATAGGTACTCAATTTTCAAAGTGCTGCCATTTTTAAAATTTTCAGTTTTTCCATTCCATTCTGATACCTGCTATAGCCGAACTCATACTAATTAAGAATCTTTTTGTTTTTTTGTTTCACATAAGCAGAATGGCAGCAATTATGGCAGTCATTTAGGAAGTTTTTTTTTGATAGGTGTATTTTCGCAGGATTTCACTATTATTCATATTTATTATTTTAACTCCAAAAATTTTTAAAATGTTCTCCAAAAATAATTAAATATATACATAAAAAGCCAATATTAAAAATTGTATTGGTCCCTTGTAAAAAAATCCCCAAAAAAGCAAAAAAACGCGTATTACACTAGAATACCACCTTAATCCATTTAGAAGTTTAGCGTTCTAAACGCAAAATGTTAAAATTCTTAAGAATCGTAAGACTCGTGATTTCGAAGAACATTATGCGGCATATTGCGTCACTGAAACTTTACGGTAATTAATGTCAATAGTATGAACAAACACAAAAAAGTAAGATCGATAAGAATAAGAAATATTGACCAATTTGAAATTGCGCGTAGGAAGGTTGGTGTTTCGTTAAAAATACAATTGATTCTAAACGTGAAATTAATTAAGCACGCACACGTGCGTTAGTCAACGTCATCGTAATCGTTATCGTAATACCGATGCAACAAATGCGAATGAACAATCGAGCGACTAGAATGCACGTAAAAAACAAACGGCATTGCAGATATCTTTCGACAATCGTTTTACATACAAAACACGTTTGCGATCAACGTTTCTCCAACCTAAAGCGCGTGGCGATCACGTTTCATCGACCTCTACTGTATTCTATTGCGCAACATTGCCAAAGAAGACATGTTCGGAATCGATGTTACTATTCGAGAGTCAAAAGATATCCGAGGCCATAATTTACTCAAAATCAGCGACGATTGATTATTTTTTTTTAGACGAAACGATCGAAAGATCATTACGGAAATCATAAAAGATATTTATAATGGAGTTCATTTCCTTATAATATGACGTAATCGTTGATTAATTATAATTAATATTTATTTTATTAAAATACAAATTTTCAGTTATTAAATGAGCAAAATGTCACAGATCGATATTTTTTGCCGAAGATTTATTGTTAAAGATGATGTCAAATCTTTTCGTATATTTCGAACGTTTTCTGGAAGAATGCTGATCTAACTCATTAGCGTATCTTCGAAAGCAATTTACTCAGATGCACCTGGACGTCTTTGGATACATTATTTTTAGCAGTTGGCATGCTCGCAATGACATTTTCGCATTTGAAACGTTGCCCTAACGAGGGCACGAATATTAATATAGCTTTACATCATTTCCATATTTTTCAACGTTGTCCGTTTCATAATTATTTATCAGCTACATCGATATAAAAAAATTATACGCGACTAATTAATTTTTTCAATGTAATCTAGTAATTGTAAACTTGTTTATTAAAACCAAATCCTATATTAATTAGATTGTAAAATTATTATTAGGCACCAAGAACCGCCGTGTACCGTCACTAGGCCTATTTTCATATTGATATTTGCATGTATAAATTGTCTCCGTTTTCAGCAGAAATTCCAGTTTGCGAAATGGAATTTCTTGCAATTGTAGAGAACCGAATCGGAAAGATACGGTAGATAAGCTCACATTTGTTTTCGAATCAATTCAAATTCAAATTGTCACTGGAAGGAATACTTCTCAAAGACATTATAAAGATACAAAAGACCGTGACGAGTTCCTTGCAAGGCACACCAAACAAGACTTTCACAAATCGTTCTACGTCGTGAGTTATATCTTTAACAAGAGCAACTATCTTGCGAAATGCAATGAAGTTTTCTGGGGGTATTAAGAGCGATATTAAGCGGACTATAAAATCACGAGAGAGATATGAATTCTAACAATAAGTGCGTTTCCATGATATTCTCTATTCCCTCGGAAATCAACACAACGAATATTAAAGAATATAAGGAAAAATCGATAATATCGTTGGTAAGAAAAATATTGTCTCGACAAAACAAGTAAATTAACAGACCGGTTGTGCTCTCAGATACATTCGCTAAGTGGAATCTTGAAAATCGCGTTTCGCAGAATTACGACAAAATTTTGTGTCGTACAGAGAACGAAGAGGAACGTTTCCCGAGGTCAATTTGCTAAGTACCAAAATGTGCATTGTACTCGAAGCGCGATTGACATTCACGTCTTGAGATTTGGAAGAAAGGCGGCGCGCCGAGACGGCCAAATGCCCCCTTCGCTGCTCTCTCGCTATGTGTTGCCATCACCGATACTTATTTCCGGTGCTCTCTCGCACCAGCCGCTGCCAAAACGCTCAAAAGGCTCAGGGTCGGCTGCTTCTAAGCAGTCGCCAAGAAGTCTACGTAAGACGTTCCCGACATGTACATGGACGCACACATGTGCGTGTCAACGTTGGTCATTTCACTTTTAATAACTCTACAATTCATTATATTACACCGAATAAAAAATCAATCATACGCAACCAAGATTAATTCAATTGAACAAACTAATTTCTAAGTTCATTGAATGATTAATGGTTAATCAAACATTTGAAGATATAAGATTTTTCTATGCGTCTATAGATATCATATTCCTTCTCTTCATCCTTCGATAAAGTATCATGATTGGAATAACATCTCGATAACATAACCACTCTCGATAACGATAACGCTGTGATACGTTAATCTGTTTCATGATGCACTTAATCTCCTTGTTCTTAAATTGCTTACGAGTATTAAGAAGTATGTCAGACTCAGAAATTTACGTGGAAAAACGATATCCGTAATATTATCAATTAAGAAGCTTAATGAAAAATTTGTATAATTATAAAAAATTTAGTATTTAAATAATTTATTAAAAATAGGTAAAAATTTGGAAAAGTTCAATATTTTTAATAAGAAATATGAATACGTGTTTTTATATATGGATATAATGAACCATGGATTTAAGGATTGTATCTGTATATATGCGGAAAAAAATGATATTGTATTAATAACATTAAGTCTAATTTAAATAATTAAAAATAATCTTGTTAATTCAATAACAGTTTTAATAAAACAAGAACGTGTATTTGTTTCATTAATACTGTTACTAAACAAACAAAATTATTTTCTATTAAAATTAATGTTGTTAATACATTTTTTCTTTCCGTATAAAATAATGTAGGATAATCGTGTTCTCTAGCCAGAATAGGTCATATTTCAAACTTTTCGTCATACATTTGCCTCATACATTTAATGCTAACAATGGAAATATGATTTTTATCTCGCATTCTCTCATTACTCTTTGTTTTAATGTAATTAGGAAATAGAGTTCAATAGCGACATGGAACGTAGCTCATCAATTACTTATGTGTGTGAACGCGGATACGTGTATGTATTTTTAATTATATATATACACGGAGAAAATTTTATATTAAAAATTACTATGTATGGCAGTGGCCGTGGACCATTGCTGGAATTATAAAAATTTTTACTATGTTGTCACAAATGAGTTTAATAATTCTTAATATAATAACATGGTAAAAATTTTTATAATTCCAGCAATGGTCCACGGCTACTGCCATACATAGTAATTTTTAATATAAAATTTTCTCCGTGTATATATATATATATATATATATATATACATATGCACTGCAAATTATAAATGTTTTGGAAACAATTTAAGAAATAAAATTACTAATGTGTGTGCGTATACAATATGAAACAAGGATATAAAAAAAACAGAGTAAAGATTTCTGTATATCGATCATCCACATTGGGAAATGATGAAATTAGGAATATTAATTTTATTTCGACTGAACTTAATCACAAACTTGTCTCGACATTATGCAACAAAAGTACCGTTACATTCTTGATTGACTTACTGTACTTCTTAAGAAATATCGATCGTAAAATTTGACGAGGGTTTTAAGATTTCTTGTATAATGGAAAAACCGCAATTCTTCTAATATGATAATAATACGGTAACAATACGGATATAAATTAACTGCCTTTCTTGTAATTAAAAATTTTTTTGTCTACAAGGAATATTTCGTATTCTCAAAAACGAAACTTGTATTCTTAATGCCTATTCAATTTCAACGTTAAATAATACATTAGTATTCCACTTTTAAATTTAAATCGATGTTAATCAATGGAACTTTTTTCACCAATATTAAAATGTTCTTCTAAATTCATCGAGAAAAAGACTTAAATTTTCGAATCTCGATATTAGAATGTAAAGTAATAAATATCAATCAAAAATAGTTACGTAAGAAGAAATTAGCATTACCAGGTAAAATCATTTTTACGCGTGAAATTTATCATTATAATTTATATCCGCATAAAACAAAATTTTTAACGTAATTTTAAATTTCAAAAAAGGATATATCCGAAAGAAACATGCAACAGAGTCGTTTTATTTGTGCTTTAAATATTTATTTTTTTATACGTGCTTTTAACGTATTTATTTTAATAAAGTTTAAACTGAGATTATATATGTGATTTAAATTTTTTATTTTTTCAAATATAAATATGAAATAGGCCAAATGTCGGTCATTGGCGGATCTTGGTGCCTAATAATAATTTTGTAAATTTTACAATCTACTGTTCATACACGAGCATTTTATTTTTTAACACCGATCTCTTTTCAAATGTAAATACTGATCGTGTCGAGTTATGATTTTCAAAAAACTATGGTATGGAGTTGCACGAGAAATCTTTTAAAAATACCTCACAATTTTTCACGAAATTCTAATATTAACTCCAGTATAACATAATGCTTCGACGTATCATATTTCGAGTAATAACGAGCTGAACTTTGAAATTCCTTCTTGTATATTGAGTCGTGGCTGATCCGTTCAACTGTTTGAATGTCTACCTGGGTATCAGAACACAAGAAATATATTCGAAATGAGACTTACCCCATTTTTTCGGTGGATGACCGCAGTACGTCCCTTCTTGCGAATTGTGGATGCCATCGCGAAATATCTCCCAGCGCGTTCTGGTATCAGGTACTCGCATGTAATCGAACTCGTAGGTACCATTTTGCACTTGCTTGCCGCGCACACTCATCACGGCTGGAAATGCTATCGATTGCTCTTTGATCGGTTGATCGGCAGGTAGAGGCTGAGGTGTAGGCAGGTCGGTCTTGTCAACCTTCACGCGCCGAGCAACTCACGCGGACTGATACGCGGAGATAGCGGGAAACGCAACGCGAGCGACCGTACCGGTCTTCGTACTTTGCCTGAACTGGGAGAGCTCCGCTCGTGGTTAGCGATATACGTAGGTAGCGAGCATGCGGGCGAACGAGCAAGCGAACGGCTGAAAAACGAGCGGGCTGCCTCGTGGAGGGGCAAGACGATCGCGCGAGCATGATCTTTAGGCTACGGTTGCAAGAGATGCGTGTTCTGACGACCTTTTGTTCTGACGAATTCATCCAAACTGTTCGTCAGAAATAGGTGGTTATAGTAAATTCGTATTCTGGCGAAATGCAGTCTTGTTGTAACCTCAGAGTTCGGAATTTTAAGAGCTCAGTATTGCAACTACGCAAGATGGATGACATCGATGATTCGTACATTTTAGAAAGTCCATTATTAAAAA
>NJRQ01000785.1:37002-53200 GCA_003063805.1 Aphaenogaster ashmeadi
TTCAATCTTACTAACCTAAATCATCTTAAAATTGTGCAGTGTAGGTAGACGGACGACCTAACCGTAGTCATATGCCACAAGTAGGATCATCCTCCAGTCTAGAAAGGCTAGCGATTGGGATGTGGAAGAAGAAAGAAGGCAGAATCTTCCTTCTTCCTCATCCCAATCGCTAATATCTGTTCCTTGTTCCTTATTGATTGTGCGGGGGGCCTTTATATGCGCGTTTCCTTCTACGTCGCGCGCTGGTTCATGCCGCTCGCGTCGATTCCGTTTCCGCGGATCTCGCACGGGAATGGCGTCGCCCCGGTCGACTTGGGAATTTCGCGCGGACCGCGCGTCGGTCCTATTTTAGTCGTGTGTGTGGGTGAATGAGGTGCCGCGGCGCCCGTCTCTGACGTTATTTTCGTCGTCCCTGCGTCCTCGCGAGCTGTGGATCGGCGTGCGTGCGTGCGTACGTACGCGCGCGCGAGGGATAAGGACGGAGGTTAGTTTCGGGCCAGCGAGCCCGGGTCGGTGCTATGCGGCGACATACTCACTCTCGCCTCGCGTGCGTCACCCCTGACAACGTGACGCGTCGCGGAGCGACGTAACGGCCTGAATGCGACGCGGCGTATGTCGTACATACACGGCGAGAACCCTCTTCCCATGTTCGACGCGATACGGTCGCGAACTGTCGCGCTTTCGTATATACGCGCCGCGCGGGCCCCCTCGAGACGTTTCCCCCGCTAGATCAAAACAAATGCTATTCGCAAAACTCGCTATTTTCGCATTGTCGAGCATTCACTTGACAAAGAGAGAGAGAGAGAGAGAAAGAACGAGGACGGGCGGGAGGGGGAAGGGAAGGGTGAAGAGAATTTAGAAGGGAGTCGGAATGGGATGGGAGGGGTCCGGCCTCCCCTCCGCCGACGAGGAGCCGCGAGGAGAGCGAATGAGACCCTCGTCCCCTACGGGCGGGTTGCCGCGGGGAGGGGGAATCGTGCGCCGGCGAGCGGATCGTATATGTCAGACTCGTGGCAGAGGGGTCAGCGCGAGGGAAAGAACGACACGAAACCGAACGTTTTCTGGGCTTAGCGGGTACGTTTTTTTTTTCCCTTCACGCTTGGGTCTCTCGGCTGCGCTTCTCTCTTTCTCTCTCCCTCTGCGGTCCTCCTCGTCCTAATCCCCCCTCCCTCCCCGAGCTCTACCTCCGTCCCTTAGTCACCGCTCTCGTTTTCCCCCTCGGTTTCGCCGTTTTTTTCCCTTCTCTCTTCCCCCCCCTTTTCTTTTTTATCTCGAACCCCTCCCCTCCTCGGTACACGCGTCGCTGTCACGTACGTACGTACGCACGTACGCCGAGGAGGTACACGCATATCGATCTTCGATCGAGCGTTTCTCTCGGCCGCTCCGAGGAGAGAAGCGTTCGCGGCACTCGCCGGGGTTCTCTCCCGTTTTTTCCTTCTCTCTCTCTCTCTCTCTCTCTATCTTTCTTCTATCTCTCTCACCTTGTCTCTCGTCCAACCGCTGAATCTTACTCCCGTTGTAACGGGGCGAGCGTTGTAACGATAGTCGTGTGACATCAAGCTTTTTGGCGTTTGAAGGAACGTGAGACGTGCACACACGAGCGGGCAGGATGAACGACATGGAGGCCTATGGGGACGGATACATGGCACCGGAGGAGGAATGGGAGAGGGAGGGTCTCTTGGACCCCGCCTGGGAGAAGCAGCAGAAAAAGGTGAGCGGGTGTTATCATAGTCGAGGATTTTTTTCCCTCCTTTTTTTCCACTCGTTCCTCCTGCCTTCGCCTTGAGACGGTCTCTTCGGGTCTGGCCGGATGGGCCCCGGGGCCGTGTCTCGTCTTTCATCAAATCGATCCGCGAACCGATCGGTAAATCTTCCTACCTCGCGCTTTTCACGATTCACGTTATAGGCCGGTTCTTATATTTAAGATCGTCTCAAGTACAATCTCAAGATGTCATAAACCGAGGGGTAAACCGCTGAGAGCATTGCGGTGTACAGATTTGGGGCATTAGCGGGCATTACTAGGGCATATTAGTGGGCATTACATTAAAAATTCACTAGTAATGCCCAAAAATTGTGTACTTTGTGTACTTAGTAATGCCCAATTTTGGGCATTACTAGGCATTAGTGTACACAATTTTGGTCAGCGGTTTACCCCTCGTCATAAACCAATCACAAAACCATATTAGCGTCTTAAAACATTACTTAAGACGGTCTTAAAGTAAGAACGGACTATGAATACCGGTCATAGTTTCAAGTAACTGTCATCGGTCTTTGCGCAAAAAGAGCAGTCGCGCGATCGTGTCTTCAAATTTGCACGAACGAATTTGTCCGTCTCCCTTTTTCGCTCTTTAACTCCTAGGAGAAGGTCGAGGCGATTGATCCTTGTACAAATCGCGATATCCTCTTAATCAAGATTGGCAAAATTTCACATTCGTCGGATAAAGTTCATGCCAGTGGTAAAAACTGATATTTTCCGGAAAAAATCGGCAAAAACTATCTTTTCTATTAAGAACAATAAAATAAATAGGAAACCTTTTTTATCGATATTCTAATTCACAGGCAGCCCGAGGTCTATAGCCCTAATTTTGTCGTGCATTTACATACTTAATTGTCCGGCGAGTTCAGCGTCAATTGGGAGAGTGTTTTCTACAATTTTTATCCCAAATAAAATCTGTAATAGATTAGGAATCGATGTAGGAAATAAATTAATTTTTTGTTGCAAGATGTTGAATGATAAACGCGAATTAGATTTTTCTTATTAATTAAAAGAGGTAACATTAAAGAGGTCTCGAAGAAAATATCTTTGTTTTACTCCTAGGAGAAGATCGAGATGATTGATCCTCGCACGGAAAAAAATGATGTTGTATTAACAGTCTAGAGACTTGTCTAGAGACAGTCGACAGACTTGATGTTGTATTAACATGAAGTCTAATTGGAAATAATTTTGTTAATTCAATAACAATATTAATGAAACAAATACATATGCTCTTGTTTTATTATAAAATTGAATTAACAAGATTATTTCCAATTAGACTTGATGTTAATACAACATCATTTCTTTTCCGTGCATAAAAATCGAGATTCATTGAAAAAGGTAGCATATTTAAAAAAGGTAGCATTAAAGAGGTCTCGAAGAAAATATCTTTGATTTGTTTTGCTCAGCTGTAGCTTACCGCATTTAAAGTGTGAATACATGCTGACCATAGATATACCTACAGAGATCCGGTATATGCATGTACACCTGTTCCAGAGAGAGAAAGAGAGAGAGGGGGAGAAAACATTTGGTCGTTTTCTTTCTTTACCTGACGCGGGCCGCAGCTGCCTATTGTAAAGAACAGAAAAAGACCAAGTATCTCATCTCTCGGAGTCCAACGTGCACTAAGAGTATACATGGCATACGCCGGGTCTTTCTCTTTACGTTTATGACACGTCCCGGCGAGTGAAAAAGAAGAAGTCGAGCGTAGAAAATGCAGCTGAAGAATTGAACGATACAAAACAAGAGTCAGAAATATCGTGCTCGTTTGTCGAAAATCATTTGCGTGAAGAATCAAACCAGTGTTCGATCTCGATTATTAATTCCTTTAGATTAGCGTTTCCGACTACAGTGAGCTTTGATCGCTCCGAGATCGATTAATAATGATATCATGTGCTTTACTTTAGGTTATGATCAAACTGATTATAATCATTGATGATTATAGTCATGTTTAAACGTTCAAGAAGCTTAATTTTTTAAGAAAGGTGTCTTAAAAATATAATACAAAAATTATTCTATTATCTAATATATAAATCTATTAGTAACTTAATTCTTCACACATTTTCTTTTTTTACATATTTTCAATCGAATACGAATTCATGTCTGATTTAATCGATCTTGGATCGATTCAAACCCACTGCAGTTGAAAACGCTAATAATCTTCTTATCGGAGGAGGAGGGACGGGGAAAGGAATACTGAACCAATCGAAAAGTAATTCATCGCAATATCTTAATGTGATAACACGTGATAACTTGATTTTATGAATTCGTTTTGTAATAAATTCCTCTTTACATGTCATGAACATGTCATAAACGAAATAAATTTATTTTATGGTTTTCTCTTTTGTTAAGAAATTCTTGTTAAAAATTAAAAAAGAAATTATTGTTAAAAAGATAAGGTGTTTATTGCGAATTAAATCACTATCAATGATAGATGAGATCAGGTGATGGTTTATAATTGAATTATGAAATACGAATTGAAGAGCGAAATATAATTTATCCTTAATAACTTAATTACACGGAACATAGCGTACAAATTGTATAATTTTGTAAATATATTTAAATGATTTATATGATTTTTTTTCTAAATATAATTTAATCGCAGCTGGTGCGCGATAAGATTACTTGATTTCTCTTGCATTTGACGCTTCTTGCATTTAAGAAATTACTTTCAAAGAAAGCTAATAGATATTAAAAATATGTTCAATGTAACACTCTCTCTCTATCCTAATCGCAAATGTTTAAAAAAAATTACCACCATTAATGTCCATTTCCACCAACGTGAATTAACTTTAAACTCGGTTTAATTTGCTCTTTATCTTTTCTAGTTCTAAGAATTAGAAAAAGATAAAGAGCAAATTAAACCGAGTTTAAAGTTAATCCACGTTGGTGGAAATGGGCATAAGTGATAGAAAAATCGCGGGAATACGACTTATCTGTTTTTGAAACTTGGAGCGAAGCTTTTCGCGCGAACATCTCTTTTTTTTTAACAGTTCTCGTTCGCAATTTCGTTTCGTACATTCGACGTAGCCGTTAGATACTGATAAATTGGAGCATCCTCGAGTATGCGTTTGCAAGTGTTTTCTTCGTTTCTGGCAGGGGCTCAAGGCTCTCCCGGAGCCCCCGCCTCTTCTCACATATATCGGCCGCAGCCCTTCGGATTGTATTTTCAGACTTTATGACAAAAATAATCAAGAGCGCAATGAGTCACGCCCGTGATTTTCACGATGACTCGTCGCCGTTCCCCCTCGTCAAAGCCTTTCCTCCTTCTCCTCCTTGTTATCTCTTTTTTTTTTCTCCCCCTCAGTTCGACGCGCCGGGTTGAGCGTTGAGCGACGGCGCGACGTCAAGTCAGGTATTAGATAAGCCGATGCTGATAATGGTTACGTATACGCCAATAAAGCGTAACGCGTCCCTGAGATCAAGCCCGCGGCTCGGCTCGGCTCGGCTCGGTGCCGCGCCGAGCCGCGCCGGCAGCGAGCATTTTTCGTAACGCCTCTAATTTTAGAGATCCGTGTGCCCTGTTCCGGAAACGCGCGCGGCCCGAAAACCCGCATTTACACCGAGACGTCGTCGCCGCGAAAATTCGTTCCGTTCGTCGAACCGCACGATAACGTATCGAACGTTTGTTTGCGCTTCGCGGAAAAGCTTACGCGACGTTTCCCCGCCTTCGAGTAACGTTTATGACGGCAATGCGATTCCGCGAACTCGGGGCGGAAGGAAGGAAGTACGTGAGGTATAAAAGCGAAAGTCGTATTCAATTTCTTATCTTGGTTTCTTATTCTTTTCGAGTTTTTTTACAACAAGCTGTCCATGATCAATAAATTTATAGAAATAAATTAAGGGGCCTAGTCCTTATGCCTAGTCAGAAATTTTAAATGAAGGTAAAATATAGTCGACACGACTGGCCAAAATTTAAAATTATCGATTTTCGAATTTTTACATTTTGGAGCCAACAGCTGCAACAGAAGACCTACTGTATGGACCTAGAATATATGACTCTGTGTAAATTGAAAAATAAATTTTTTATTTAAGTGTAAAATACATTTGAAACTTTAAACGCGTTTTTCTTAAAACCACATTTTTAAAGTCGGTGACCAAAATATCTCGAAAACCACTGCACTAATTTATTTTAATTTTTGCAGGCTTCTTTTAAACATAAAAATTTAGTCTTGAACGAAGGATTTTTTTTCAATGCGTAGTTTTTTTATGGACGAAAAGGAGCGTTTTTTTTTACAAAAATCGATAATTTCACTTTAAGCGGCTGCCATTTTGTCGCAGATTAATTTTTTGTAACGGGAAAGCGTTAAAGACTAGATAAACTAATACATTAACTAAATTTTTTTGAATTTTTGATTTCAAATAACCCAGTTCCGAATAGCAGTGGTTACCGCAAAACACCTTTGGAAAAAAGGCTTTCCGAACATCAGCTGTAACTTCGTTATAAATTAACATTTTTGCACCTAAATTTTACTGAAATTTTGTGAAATGATACTTTTTTGAATATAGAAACTTTTGTAAAAAAATATGCATGAGATTTTTTAAAAAATTTTCAAAAATCGTTTTTTCTCGGCCTCCTGACTAGACATAACTCCTTAAGAGAGTCAGAGAGGTTGGAGAAATAAATAAATCAAGCGATTCATACGAATTTGCATATTTAGGTTTTCTCTCTCACTTGTAGAAATATGAAATATCATTCATACGGAAGCATAGAAAAGTAAAACATAAGTTATTAGTGTTATTATATATGTATCTATAAGTTGTAAACGATAACACTTCGAGGTAACATTAATTGCACTCGTTCTGAGCTATCGACATGATGAGTTTATATCAATTAATTATGCATTCGTCATTATTAATTAAAGTCGACCAGAGAACATGTCGTTAAACATAAATATCAAAATAGTACATCCTACACATTTTATTTCTTTTATAAACAAATAAATTCTGTTCCTTACTTACACCAAAGCGTGTTATTCTTTGTTACGCTTTTAGTTTAATTTTTAATTGTCGCGTTAAGCGAAAGGAGCATCTCTCACGAAGCGAGAGCCGGAATCTTGAAAAATCATTAGGCGAAACATCGCATTCGGCTCTTTAGCCAAGGGCGTCCGCAGAATTTTTTCCAGGAGGGGGCATGATTCAAAATATTACTTCCAGAATTAGAATACTTATAATTTGAAATTTATACACCTTTTGAAATTATAATTCTATGGATTAGGACAGAGATCGGCAAGGTTAGCATAACTTTCTTTTCTTTATTCAAAGGGAGAGCAAATGCTTAATTTTTTTGTTGATTCCAGGGGGGGGCAAATGCCCCCTCTTGCCCCCCCCCCTGCGGACGCCTATGCCTCTAGCCATTTCAATTTTTAATTAAAATGCTATTTGATATATATACACTACCGCTCAACAGTTTGGAGCACTCTATAATTTTTAGACAAAAACGCGATTCTTTACAGATACAATTATTTTATTGAAAATAACAATGTTTAATTTTGAACGTATACTATTGGAATAAAATTTAAGATTTAAACAATATAAACTTTCGTACATTTACAATGTTAATAAATAAAATTGATTAAACTCTTTCTTTTTAAAATTTAGAGATGCTCCAAACTTTTGAGCGGTAGTGTAATTAAAAAAAGAAGTCAAATGACAGTACTTTATAAAAGTTTTGTAAGATTCGATGAGAGAAGAATGTTTTTACTACAATTTACTACAAGAATTTAACGGGAGAAGCCGTACGCGCGTTCCCACCTTATCACGAATATCTGTACATTTACTTAGATATATATACCTCGACACGACGTGAGAAAATCGAGAGACTCGCCATCGTGGTACTCGAGTTACACGCGTCTGGGTCTGGGCTAGTCTAGAATTGATAGAGTGCGACAGGGCGTGCCAATTAACAGTACCGGTTAAATGCGCTAACACGTAGGAGGAAGCGGACGTTGTATGACACGCGCCGGCCGATTAACTGTACAGGGGAATTTCTCGTAAAATCACTGGTCGTCACGTTGCCGCAGCTCCGTGCGCGCCGACCGCGCATGAAACATTCCTGCGATAGGAATTTTTTTCCCTTTCCTCCGACGACGCTTAAATAGGCCGCGGCTGCCCGCGGAAACAGCTGCTCGGCGAGCTTTCAAGCCGCGCGATCTCGGAGATCTATTCGGACATTAGTACTCGCGTTATGTGCCCTCTGCTTCCTTCGCGCCCTTGATTCTGGAATTGTCCTACATCTGACAATTGTTTTTTTTCGCTGCACTTCTGAACTAGTGCAATAAGTTAGAATGAAAGAAAATATTTTTCTCTCATTCTAAGTTATTGCACTAGTTCAGAAGTGCAGCGAGAAAGAACAGACCAAATGAAACAAAATTGTTTAAATGCCCTTCATGTTCTTTTTTAAAATTAAATATATGTGTTTTTATTCAATAATGTGTTTTTGACGACATTCCTCTAACAAGGATCTCTCCTCCTCTGGGTCCATAGTTACCTAAGAATTTTTCCAACGACTGTAAGCTGAGGATGGCTCCAAGTAGAGCCGAAACGTTCTTATTAAGTTAGAATAAACTTGTTTTTACTAATGGTATTGCACATTACTTACCGTGCCTGACTCATATTCGCCGTTTACTATTTTATGTTTAATATCGTGAGTCTTAGTATAATTTGTTAAATTAAATAATTAGCGCTGTCATTCTAAAATTAAGACGAATGAAATTTCGTTTGTCTGTAGGACCTTGGATGATATTGATAATAATTTTAATAATAATTTTCTTTCAAACATCTTCCAACATTAAGTTCATAAATATAATATTGTAAAGTAAATAATCATATTCAATTTTAAGTTGTATTATTATATTTTACGCGACTTTAGATTCTTTTATTCGAAACATTTAATTGCTCGGAGATGTATTCGGACATTAGTACTCGAGATGTGCCCCTGTTCCCTTTGTGCCCTTGATTCTGAAGTCGTCCTATATCTGAGACAAAATTGTTTAGATCCCCTTAGCGCTGTCATTTTAAAATCAAGACAAATGAAATGTCGTTTGTCTGTAGGATCTTAAATGATATTGATAATAATTTTCTCTTAAACATCTTCTAACATTTCATAAAATATTGTAAATTAAATAATTATATTCAATTTTGAATGGTATTATTATATTTTACGCAACTTTTGATTCTTTTATTCGAAATATTAATTGCTGAGTGATATTAAATTTAATATTTTACATGGAATATTAAAATGTTTTCAACTTTTTCTTTGATTGTGGATAAAAACAGTGTTCGGTGATTCTGGATCATCTTCTACTTGTATTTGATGGTAACAGGTGTTTACCCTCATGATTACTTTCGAGCGTAAATATTTCTTGTTGCTGCTCATTAAATCAGCTCGTAGATAAAACATGTCAACCATGTCTGTCGTCATGATTTTATTTGTTATCGATATGTAGTTCGTTCGATCGATTAAGCATACTGCTATTTCTTATGTATACCCCAGTCATTTCAAGTATTCGTCTTGGCTTTCATTGTTACTACGAAGTTCATCACGTGCACATTTAGTAACTTAGCCAATTTCGAGAGTATAAATCTTTTTGTGGGCAATTGTCTCAATTTACGGAGGTCATCTTTCTATACAATACTTCAACCAACACATCGAAGCATCTATAATGCTCTTAAAGTCGCTCCTTACAGACTCATCATGACATCTTGGCACTTATCATGTCGATTAAAAACAGATAACATAACAGTTAAAATCGTGGACTCTTTTGTTTTTTAAAAAAATTTATATGCTTCTCCTTTCTCTTTTTAAATTTATGGTTCCCTTTTATGTTTTAAATTTATAGGCCTCTTTTTTTTTTGTTAACATGGAATATCAGCATTATATTAATTCTTTTTAAAATTCATACATCTTGTGTGTCTAGTTCTTTCTAAATTAAGATAAAGTTTGATACTTCCATTTATGGATTCCTTCGCATGCAACACTTTTTGCTTTCTCCAATTATGGTTCGGAAAAAAGACCGCTCGAAGTAATTTCAACGAGCATAGTAACGCGCGATATTTTCCTTAATAAAATTAATATTAGCTTAATAAGACTGTTAATTTTCCACTCCGTCGCAATTATCCCGATCTACCGTACGATTACTCCGCACGGACGGAGCTATCTCACGCGTACTGTGTAATTAGAAATTGCCAATTAATTCCGCTGTATCGGTGCATACTCATCCGTTGTCGCTTCGAGATTAATTCCGTGCGTCGTCCTCGCCGCAGCGTAGCAATCATCATCTGGCTTCACCAGGTAAATTCGAACGGTTAGGCCGGATAACGGGCACTAACGGCTTGTGCCAAAGTGCATCTTCGGCAATTATAAATTACCTCCCGCGCAAGTGTGTCATCTTCCTCATTATGTTCATCTGTTCGATTAACATCGTTAAGTGGAAGTGTCAGCTGACGAAAAAAATTTTCCACCAAAAAATTAAGTTCTTAACATCGGAGTATTAGATCCTTAACTCTAGGGGTGACACTTATACATATACCCGTATTATTAACGTACTATTATTAACGTATTATCAACAACGGTGTTATTTTTATGTTAGAATTCAAAGAAGTTGAAAATATTCAACAACAACCTGAATAGCCAATTCATATGCATTATGAATTGGCAATGTTATGAAATTACGACGTATACAAATTGTATACGTTACAAATTGTTATCTCTTATTCTTTTGCTGCCTCTTCCGTTTGCTCCTTTTTTTTTAAACAACCCTTTTTTATCAACACATTGGCAATCTATACATCCAGTTATTAGCCGATTCGATTTCTTTGAGGGTAAAATAAAAATCTTATTGTGAGTTTTGATGAAAAATAAATATAATAAATATTAAAATAACACAATATATTGATATAGAAATGATGTCGGGAACAAAGTCACCTAATTGCGGCAATCAGTGTGTTAAAATATCGACGAGACTCGTCTCGCGATGCTGGGTCGGAACCTTTGCTGGTCAATAGCATCGCGGATACTTTGCGCGCCTCGTCAGCGATACGTTCTCGCTTCTCGCGGTGGTTCGCGCGACGTCTGACGTTACGTATAAATAGACCGTATAAATAGATAACGCGCGTAGTCGTACGCCGTCGATCATAGTCGGGGTCCACATCCTCCGATCGGACTTCAGATTCCGGAGGAGATATCGCGCCGGCGCTTCGTTCGCGTGAACGATAAATTTATGCGTTGATGATAAATTGTCGGAGGACTCGATTTATCTTTTAATCTTTCATTTTATATATATATATATATATATATATATATATATATATATATGTGTGTGTGCGTGTGCGCGTGTGTGCGCTCACCTCAAATATCTCTTGAACAATATGATTCCACTTAAAAAAACAAAGGTCACCTTAAAATCTCAGGAACACCTCCACCTAGAAAAAACATATGTCTATCATAAGATGTCGCCCTCGAAACAGAGTTTTACTTGAAACATTTTTCTTTAAAATGTATTGTTCAAGAGATATTTGACGTGGGCATTTAAAATGGGTTACCCTGTATATATATATTGCTTTTAAGAAAAAATATGTAATTTGCAACATGCATCTGCATCCTTTTTCTTAAAAGCAACTATGTCTTTTTTTCATACCAATCGATTCGTCTCATTATTCTGTGCATAAAAGTATTAAGGTAACATTACCGAAAACTTAATGTTTTACAAGATATTTTGAATTTTATGTCAAAATACTAGAAACTTCAAGCCTTATAATTCCAAAAGTTTTTAATGAAAAAATACTTAATTACAGTGTTTTGGAAAGCTCTCGAGGTAAGCAAATATGCAATAAAAAATTGGGGTTACCATTTAAAAATTTCAAGGTGACCTTACTTTTTTATGGAAAAAAAAATGTTTGGTCAATTTTTATTATTGCAATTTGTTGCCGGTTAGAAACTGATAAATTTTTGTTTATGACTTTTTTGTCAGATTATTGTAAGTGCCTTAAAAATCGTGGCGACCGTTACGAGAACCACCCTGTATATAGATATGTATTTATATATATATATCCGTTTTATAATAAATTCCTCCTTACATCAACATGTCACTATAAGCATGAAATAAACGAAATAAAGGACTATGCCCAGTTTCATATGAAAAATTGGGCCCTCGGTGAATAGCAATAAGACATGGCTAGAATTGTAGGACATCAAAAGAGGATTAAAAAGTTCCATGGGTACAACCTTGTAACGAGTCCCCTGAGTGCTAGAGCTGTTCAAAGTTCGCTATTATGACCATGTACCACTGGTCTTGTCCGATTTCTCTGTGTTCAGGGCACCTCCCCGCGGTGACGGCAGTAACGGATTGTACCAAAGATATTGAAATAATATGTCTAGAATGTATTTGGTACAGTTCATCAACCCGGCTAAGTCCTAGACGCGATCTATGCCGTCATGTCAGAGTAATTCGGATTTTGTTCTTATGTCAACGATACCTCTGGAGTTCAGACTTCAATTAGGCAATTAAAACCTTCTGTTTCGTACTTTGTGAGTACCCCCCTATCGATTAATATATGACTCATGACTGTTCACTTGAGGCCCAAACTGGGCATAGTCCTTTATTTCATGGTTTTCTCTTTTGCTAAGAAATTCTGTTATAAAAAAATGGTACGTTTATTGCGAATTAAATTATCACTGTCAATAATGACAGGTATCAGAGATGAGGGTTATAATCAAATTATAAAATACGAATCGAATATATACAAAAGCTATCGTATTTTTCCAAGTAATGACCATTATATAGCTTGTAACATAGTCGTACTTGGTCGTACTTTTATTAGTTCTGGTTCTAAAAATATAAGATAAACTCCAATTGTTAGAGCATATAACGTTGGCTAGTTTTTATCTCGTACTTTTCCTAATCAGATATATTTGCGATTATTTCATATTGTCTAAGTAAGTAAAAAGTACAATTATACGCTTATATTTTTTCATATTCTCGCAGAGTACTTTAAATGTGACCACGACATATTAAAATCAAAACGAAATGTTAATTAAATGATTAAATGTTGATCGATTTGTCGACGGTTGAAAGGATCAGCTTGGTTTCGTCATTATGCGAGCCTTTCCTCGACACTGCCGATTCGCAGGTGTGCGGGTTGCTCTTCCTTTTCGCGTATCCGAGCGACGCCGATGGTGCGCGCGTCGCGCCAATTTGGCAGACCGCGTCGTCGCCGTCGCCGAGAAGGCGCCTACGCGACGGCGACGGGCGTCCGATAACGCGTAAATCCGCGTTATGATCGCGGGATAGGTGAAAGCCGACACGAGCCGGCGCGAGCGCCCGTTCCGTTCCGCGTTCGATCGATTTCTTTCCGTACACCGCGGCAGGATCGTTAACCTTTGGGGGACTCTCGGCCGCGCGCCAAATCTCAAATTGGAACCGGACGGTCGACGCATGCCATATTTTGACTAATGCAACTTTTGGTCCGCAATAGGTGTCGTGTAAGCTTTAAGCCCTAAGAAATTGACCAATCACAGTCGAATGTGAGGAGAATAATCGACTGTCATTGGTCAATTTCCTAGGGCTTAAAGCTTATGACATCTATTGTGGACCAGGGGTAAGACCATTGTCACGCGGTGATATGGATTGAGACGTAACCGAGTACGAAAATAAAATAAAGAGTTGTAATGAAACATTGCCGATACACGACGAGATAGCAATAATAAGATGGGACAATCGCGTGCGGGGCAGGCAGCTGTATCCTTCAAAAGTACAATGAATTGTTTTATGTGTGATGAAGGGCATAAAGAGAATCGAATTGAATTGTTATTTATTAGATGCTCTGGGACTACGTCTCCTAAAGCGTTAAGTATTACTACAAGAGATAAAAACAATACGTGAAATGACATGTGGTGTCGTGTGAAAATGGTTGATTCGTAATCGGCGGATCCCAGGTTCAATATCACACGTCCATCTCATACATATCTTTTGTAAGAAGAAAAGCATGATTAGGGGCGTATTTTAGTTTGGAAGGCCGTTTTAAAGGCTATTTTTACAAATTTTTTGCTCGGAACTGAAAACACCTAGGACTTTGGCGTTTTACATGCATATTTATTACTTCTTTATCTTTACAAAGAACTTAACTTTTGTTCTTATTGTTAATATGAAATCGAGATATTATTTATTAAATACAGCGTGTTACAAAAATCCTGTTTATCCTGTCCCAAAGATTGCTTCCCTCGTGCTAATCTGACACCGACGATCCATGGTTAATTATAATCTACACAAATGTGGTTATGGTCGAAACTAGGATAAATCACTTATCGCAACGTTGAACAAAATGGCGGCTAATTAAAAATGAAGAATGAAATTTTGCAAAATTTTTTCGACTTTTGCGAGCTATAAAAAAAAACTTTTCAAGATATCGAAAGAAATCCTAGTTTTAATCATAGCCACAGATGTTACGAATATTTTACTTCAAAGTAGAAGTCGATCGGTTCAATAGTTTCTGAGAAAAGCCTGAGATTGGTTGAAAAACATGGTTTTGAGAAAAACGCATTTAAAGTTTAAATCTGCGCGTCGCTCAGCTCATACGCCGCGTTCTTCAAAGCGTGAAAATACCTGTTCGAATTTCGTCAAATCGCTTTGCAGACTTATTCATTAGAGTATAAAGATTGAAAAACTGGGAAAAAATCGATTTTTTAATCCGTCAAACTAGAATACCCTCTTAAAGAGGTATAGATTCTAGAATTGTATTAAACCTAAGGACCTGAAGGAAAAAGAATTTTTTAGATCTAAATGACGTTTAGGAACTGATTTAGTCCCGCTTTCACTACTACTACTAAACAATACATACAAATGCAAAAAAGGAACATAATATGCATAATAAAAATACCATAATATAATAAAAAGAAAAAGAAAACAGAAAGAGAGATTTATAACCGCTTAGAAATAAAATAAATAAGCGCGAGTTTAATCTTTTGCTTTTATTCGTTGTTCCTTATATTTTATTTTTATACGTCACTGCATCTTGACTTGATTCCAACTTATTGTACGTACGCTTGGAATTTCCGGGAGAAACTTCGGAAGTTTCTAATAACCGCGAATTATTCATTATTAAACGAATGAATCATGCGACGACCATGAATGAAAGGTCGGGGATATTCATAATTAAAGATCGGATTTCGATACAGCTAACAATTGAACAAGAGATTAACGCGAGATTACCAATTTACTGTTCGAATAATTTGGACAATATAAAAAATTGATTCTGAACGACTCACGCTTTGCGTTTTGGAAATAATTCGATGCGGATGAATTCTACTAGAAATCAATTAAAATTTCGTGCTGTTACACGCACAAATATGCGTGTACCGGTATACGTAGATTAGTTTGCAATTGAATAGAAGTGATTACATCTGTCCTTTTTCGAAAAAAATATAGAAGCGAATCCAGATTCGAATTCTAGTTGGCGATATTTTTTGTAATAAATTCCTTATAAATTTATAAGATTCTTCTTAACATCAGTACTATTAAAATGGTTATCAATTTCGTAATATAATACTACATTTTCAACCTTGACATAAAAAATGGCGTTTCAAGACCGAATAATAATCGTCGCGTGGTTCAAAAGTACAAATGCGAAATAAATAAAATTCACGGAAATTATTATTAGATGTAAAATCCCGCTTGATGACCGAAAATGCCAATGTTTATTTATCGGGTGAAAAAAATATAGAACATCACCGGGCAGGCCTCTGATTGAATTACGAAATATTGAGGAAAACGATAAAAATAGAAATGTTATGCGGTAGAGAAAGATACATTTATCGTGCGGATAAATGCAAAGCAACGTGGACAACAGTGGAATAATAGAGCGTGGAAAGTGCGATTATTTTTCTTGGGCGAGGATGGTTCTCCCCGGCTGCACGCAGCTTGCGTGCGCCAAACGCGGATTCATCACGCAGACATTTCGCTGTACACCCACGATTAACTATTTTAGATATTGGCTACATATTGGCCCCATTCGAAAGGTCGTGGTAGTAATTACAGACCGCATTCCCCGCCCACGCGTAACTTCCGCGATTCAAGCTTTCCGTTGAATTTTTCATCCTCGCGCCAAAACATACTCTTATCAATGACACATTAGCCACAGTAACAGTACCGATGTATCTTCGCGAGAGAATTGGATCTATTTGCACGAGTTTATTGAACAATTTTTACTTACGTTTATTAAGTCTATTGAACAATTACACAGGACCACAAAATAATAAAAGTATTTTGTTCCGGAAGGAAGACCAACTGTTTCCTACATATTTTAACATGCTGAAACAGAATCCGTTTCCCAAAAATTCGTATCACGTCACATTTATACACGTGGTCCAAAATCACATAATTCACATCGCAAATTAAAATAACGCAGATTATAAATTCCTATCTACGTAGAACCACAATCATAAACTGT
>NJRQ01000788.1:18800-33419 GCA_003063805.1 Aphaenogaster ashmeadi
TTTTCATAATAAAAATTGAATATGACATGCTTCATAATTTTTTTCCGAGTAGTGTTGATCCCCATGAATAAAATAAGCCAAGCCGCTTATCAAAAGATTATTATTTGAAAAAGTTATGAATTTTTCCGTAGGTGGGACATATATGTTCGGAGGCGCGAAGGGGTTAAAAAATTCAAGATGACATTAATTTTTTTATTTAAAAAATTTTTTTCTAATTTTTTTTATTGGAGGTTGTAGCTTGCATAAAATAGATAAATTTTCACCTTACAACCTTTTTTTCAAACTGTCGGAAGCGTCTCAAAAATCGTGCGGACCGTTATGTTGAACACTCTGTATATATATACATTATAACATAAATTTAAAAAAATATATATAATATATAATCCAACTTCTAATCTATATTATCAGTACGTTCTTGCGTAAAAATGCAATTATGACACCGTAGCTCCTTTGACGCTCCGTACACGTCCGCGTGCGTCTCAGGTGTCTCGAGACAGATGGATCTATACAGGAAGGAGACCATGCCGCGAGACACCTGTGCGACACGCACGGACGTGTACGCGGCTTCACTGTTATCAGAGACTTTAATACTTTTGCATTATCACCAAACGTCACGCATCTTCCTCCGATAAGTTCATCTTTTCCTTTCTTTTCGAGATAGAAACCCCTCCTCCTTTCTCCTTTTCTTCGCGCGTGTTCTCTTCGATATCGATACGCCTGTAACGCGGAACACGTATTCGCCGAGAAGAGACGGAAATCCACGCGCTTGACAAGTGACACCGTCGCCGCGGGTCGCGGCTGATGTAGTGCCGATCGTCGCGTTGGCGACGTCGACGGCGGCGGCGGAGAAGAAGGAATCCTTCCGCGCATCACTCTCGTCGCCTCCCTCTCTTTCCACCACGTGGGAATCCTCGCCTGAGGTGAGGCCTGGTCGGAGATCACCGCGGTTACCCGTGCGGCGATAGAGGGAGAGAAGTCGAGCAGCGCCGCGCTCCGCTCCTCTATATTTCTGCGAGTCCCGCTACCACACACGCACCCACGCACATAGAGACAGACGTTCACGCGGGCCATACAGTGCAAACACACGCTCCGGACCCGCGCGCGTGCGGATTTAACGCACACACACGCGCGTTTGCCGTTCTATTGGTGGAGGAGCTTAGCCGCTGTGTGGGCCGCTTGTGTACATTCCAGTAGTGTATATAAGGGCGACTCTTCCGCACCGGTCATGCATTATAACCGGAGGGTGCGACGCGACATCACGGCGCAACATCAGTTTCACGCACGTGCTGGTCCGCGCTCGATTCGCTCTCAGAGTTGAAGAAATTGGCGCCTTCCTCTTCTCACGCCTCCGCGACGCCTCCGACGGACTTCGCGATCGAGAGATCGTTTTTTTCGCTTCGCTCGTGCGAGACGTACTCGTGTCTCAAGATCGCATCCTTCGCAGCAGAGTGCCGGCGAACACCTCCGCGATAGGATCGGATCTCTCGACCTGCTCTACGATCGCCCGCGGCGAGAGACGTTGAATCTTACCGCGAGAGTTAAGACTATCCCGACTGAATCTCCTGACGTGATCTTTTCCGCAGATCTCGAGGAGAGTGCCCGATTTCTAAAGATACAAGACCCAGTCGGAGTTGCGTGCAAAATTTCGTTGTGCGAACATTGAGAGAGAGAGAGAGAGAGAGAGAGAGAGAGAGAGAGAGAGAGAGAGAGAAGCCAACACTAACGAGCAAGCATCAAGAGGACGATCAAGCACCTAATCGATCGCAGCAGCCAATATGACTATCGCGGCGGTCTTTCTGGCGGGAGGATCCTGGGTGACAACTTTTCTATCCGTCTGTCTGCTGTCTCTTCTCTTTATTCTGCTGGTACAACGCGGGAAATTCCTCTACGCCTTAAGGAAAGTGCCCTATCCCAGCGCGTTGCCTGTCATTGGCAACGCCTATCAACTCAACTGCTCGCAAGAAGGTAAGCCCTTTCGCGATCGCGACGCGTGAAGAACTCCAAAACGTCGAAACGTCAAAGTATCGCAATAACCACCGATGACTGGCCCCCGGTCTAGATTTTTTTATATACGTGAAAGCTTAACACGATTCGCTGATATGACTATCGTCGTCGAAGTGCTGAGCCGGTCATTTCTGAAAATAGATGTAATGATATTCGTCGATATCGCCGTTACTTGCCGAATATATTGCATAAAAGATATTGTTACGAATAAAACTTTATGTAACAATTTAAATAATGTCATTCTTTGCTTAAAAAGTGAAAATAACAAATATCGTAAAAAAGAGAAAATAATAAAAATATATTACGTTTACAATATATATATATATATTTATTTTATTTATATATATATTTATATATTATATATATATATATATATATATATATATATATATACACACATTTCATAACTTACTACTTACTTCATATAGGTGAGTCAAAAGAGAAGCGATTATTGACGTAAAAATAACAAATTCTTTTATACAAGGCAAGAAAATCGAATTTGTGAATTCATCTAATAAAATCGCATACGTTTTATTTAATATACAATATTTTGTCCAATATTTAATATATAATATTTTGTTTCATTTTCTAATTCATAATAATTACTATACATATAAGATTTTTTTATACAGCGCATAATTAATAAATAATATTAAATGAAACAGCTGACAAAATTTGCCTTGTACTAAATTAAATTTTTATTCTTCATATGTTTCACAGAGTGACGATTTTCAGCAAGCATAAATATCTCTTTTTAGAAAGATAAGATTAAATTAAAATAACTCTCTCTTACTTAATTATTTGAACAAATAATATTAAGAATAAGACCGATGATATTAAACAAATATAAATATGAAAGAAAGCCCATATCGGTCGCGGCGGATCTTGGTGCCTAATAATAATTATTTTTTGTGAATTTTCCTACTCATAACTGCGCGCCGCATTCGTCGGTCTTTAATGTCGGAATTAATCATTCGTCAAATTAATCAAATTAATCGGAATTAATCAAATTAATCATTCCGGCTTCATGTAAGGACTGTGTTTCAAGACCGACGAATATGCAACGCGCAGTTCGCATGAATAGAAAAATTCACAAAAATAATTATTATTAGGCACCAAGATCCGCCGCGACCGATATGGGCTTTCTTTCATATTTATATTTGTTAATTATTTGATCTTACAAATATGGCACATCATTTGATCTGAGTATTAATAAATTAGATATCAGTCATCTGTCCTGTGACACCCTTTTGAAAAGCAATGAATCTTTGTCCAGACGAGATGTTTACACTTTTGTAAAGGATTCCTTTGTCATATAAATCAGCGTAAAAATATCTTCAAAAGCATTAAAGTCAAAAGACCAAGATAAGCAGATTTATTGGTTTCGATAAGTAACATCAATATTCTATCGTTGAGGAAAAAAATATTTAAATATTTAAAAAGAGAAAGGAAGTTGGATGTGCGACTTCGTATCTGCTTTAATGGCATCTGTGGGAATTTGCCTCTCGCAGCATAAATTTCCAGTTGAAATTAATCGAATAAGCAAATATTACATAAGAACAAACTGCAACATTCGCTTTTCTCTTTTTTCTGGAATAGGAAATGCTACGTTAGCATTATGCCAAGAATACTTGTATTCTACACACACACACTATGCGATATCTATTAAAATAAATAAAAATCACGTTATCTCTCGCGGCGTCACCTAAAAATGTTAACTTTCGTCTTCGAGCATTAAAAAGATTATCATTACGAGCTGTGATTAGCAGCCAAGCGTAACTCTTACTCGATTAATCACCTCTATTGTACGCTGTAATGTAATGCAATCACCGATTTATTGCATTGCAAATCCTCGGACATTCCAAATTCTGAATGACAGTTTTACGCTTCAGTGAGTTTAAGGCGCGAGTTTTGGCAAATTCATGACGAGTCGTCTTATACCTACATTGCCACAAACTTGTTCGAGGGATTAACTCGACGATCTTGGTACTTACAAAATTCACACGGGTAATTCTGCAACAAGTGCAATGCAACGAGAGGTATTGAGGGCAAATACGTGCCGCTGCAAAACCGGCGCCATGGTCGGATAATACACTTGCACGACATGATCAAGATAATCTGGACGATCATTTTCGTCCATTCGTGAGTACTCACAAATTTTGTTACAGTTTTGTCACTGCAGAGCCTTTTGATTATGCATAATTATTCAACAGGAGGCAATTTTTATTGCTTTTATATAATCGCTAAATTGCTTTATATTTTAATTAATATTATTTATTAACTTGGTATTTATTTAATAATTTTTAGTTTTAAATTTATCGGGATTTGTATAATCGTTGAAAATCTCTTATAGGAATCGACAAAAACATTTGGATTTAATTCAAATCGTATTTCTTAGATATATGTATAAATGCATTCTTGATAACAAGTTAGTTTGCATGAACGGCTAACCGTTAATTTGCAATAGCCTGCAAACAATTTTTTGCAAGGAAACTTACGATATATCTAGGAAATCTTGTACATGAAGTAAATCAGCACGAGACGTAAAAATAAATTTTTATCACGAACGAAATCAGTGATAGTTGTATCGTCGCCGAAGTACACACCTGTATTTATATTATATGTGATTCATCGTTTAATGAAGAAGATGTAACGGACTTCGCGTTTGGAGGAAAGATTACATTCATGTGGCAAGAAGTTAAATATTAAATAGCTCATCCCGTATACGCGCACATGTTTTCTAGTTTTTTTTTCCAGATAATTCATAAAAGCATGCAAAAATAAAGAAACTTTGCACGAAGTATATATACCCTCGATAATGTAATTGTAATATATACTTTGTGCAAAGCAATTTTCGCTCCGTTTGAATCGTTTATATAACGTTCAATCGAACGTAAAGCGACAGCAGTTCTTTCTCGGATATATGTTCTCCAGACGTTCAAAGGTTAAAGACCACGATTTTATTATACATTTGTTCCGTTAAGACAATTAAATTGATCGCTGCGATACGGGACGAACAATTTCGCGCAACTTTCGCGTATAGAGACACGCGCTCGAGACGAAGAAAGGAGAGAAGTGTGATTTGTGGAGCTATATCAGCCTTCCAATGATAATCGCCTGCACGCGTAAGGAGACGAAGGCGAGGAAGAAAAAGAAGAAGAAGAAGAGGAAGAAGCGGGTCGAGGTCGCTCGGGCGGTCTGAATAGCGGCGCGTAATTGCATGCGATTTTGTATGGGCGACGTTATGTACCCTTCTCGTTTCGGGGAGGAGGGGGATAAAAAGAGAAAGCATCGGCGGCAGGGTAAAAAAAACGAAACAAAAAGGGAAGGAACGCCCAGGTTCCGGCGCAAGATTCCGCGCGGTCGACTGGTCTGCCGGATAATCCCGGGCCAGACTCCGGCCAGACGTCGCGGTCGTCCTCGTCCGCGAGAGGAGAATAGAATCTAGACGCTTTTGACGCTTTAATTCCGTGCGTCTGTTATGATAGATAAATAGCGGCAGCGATCAAGGGAGCATCACGGAGCGATTGGCATAAAAGGCGACGGAGGCGCGATTAACGCGCGGTGGCAACACTTCGCGTGGATGTACTCTACTAAAAAAGACCGCCGTCGGATGATGGTTATTGACATCACGCAAGACGAGGTTAGCGTGATGTCAATTAATCTTCAGCCTGAAATGTCGATCTACGAGATCGTTGACCGACAGTTCTTCTCCTTTCTAATTTCATCTTCGCTCCATTATGCGCGTCCGGAGAGCAAAAAACTAAAATTGATATTCTTGGGCAAATAAGTGGAAAAATTAATCACGCAATCTCGTCGAGTGACGATGCAAAGAATGTTACTATCGACAGTTAAACTCGTTGGCCTTAATCCTCACGTGTATGCAGTTTTTATATGAAATGCACTCGAAACGAAATTACGTACTTAATAACCGGATGGAGCAACTTTTAAGAAAAATAAATAAAAAACTTAAGCGAATAAAAAGGAACGTTTAAAGACTACACAAGACATTTCATTTTTCACTCGAAAAATCCTACGTGCGATTTAACTCTCCTCTGCTTAGGGCCGATTTCACCATCTCCAGTTAACTTAACCGGCCGGTTATTCCACTGGAATTTACCAATCGCATTTATCGTTAAGCAAATTTAACAAATGCGATTGGTCAATTCCAATGGAATAACCGGCCGGTTAAGTTAACTGATGGAGATGGTGAAATCGGCCCTTACATGACACACGTGGGATATGCACGATACATGTCGTGCGTTATGTCATACTTATTTCTCATTCAATTTCGCGACATATTCTTATTGTGGCGTTGAGAAGGTTGGGGAGGGGATCGAGGGGGAACCGGCGTATCCGGTGCTGAAACAAGCGTCAAGGAATCCACCACTGTCCGAAGGACGCCTGGCGTCTCGTACGCCTGTCAAGGTCTTCGACGGCACCTTCCGCTCTTTCCAGAGCAACGCCTTTTTCTCTACCTCTCTTCTTCTATCTCTCTTGCTTTTTACATTCATCGTACACGTGTGGTATACGCTGTTCATTTTCAACCGGTCAACGTCCGGTCAGTCTCGGCAACTCGCTGCACGTGCAGTCCGATTTCTCTCTTCCTCCGCTGCTCCATTCTTGATTCTCTGTCTCTCTTTCTCCTTTTCTCCGTCTCTCTCTCTCTCTCTCTCTTTCTCTGTGTCTGCTTCTCCAACTGCCTCTCTTTCTCCATCAGCGTCTTGTTAAAAAAAGATTTTATCTTCTTTTTTTAATCTAAAATAATCTCTATCTACTAGATATAGAATTCACTGTGTATATATTCATCTGTTAAACTATTTAACTTTTCTTAAATAGTTGTGATTTTTGGGGTGCTCTATTTTTTTACCTTTATTCCTTCTTTTTGTTATCATTTCTTTCAGTTCAATGGTCTTTTCTGAGGACCGTGTTATAATGTATGATGTACCATTGATATTTTTTAAGCGATTTCTTTGAGTATTAAGAACTCATCAAGTTTGGAGTGCAGCGACTGTGATGTCGGCTTGTGCACTGATGAGTATTTTTAAAAATATATCACGTCAGAAAATATCTTTATTCGTGAAAGCATAATTTTGTATTAAAACAAAGTAAATTGATAAGCTTTTGTTATTTAAAAAAACCTACCCCTCAAAGAGTTAATATCTTCGTTCACTTTTATTTATATCATTTCGCGTTGCTCAACGTCTTGTACGTATTATTTCTTTTATGCAATCACACACGCGCACGCTTTATCTATCAACTTCTCGTTCTGATTTCATTTCTCGTCCCGGTTTCATTTCTCGTTCTGATGAGGCTTGTTCTAAATTGATATTTCTTCCCTTCTTTATTTTCCTTTCTATCTATCTTCCTTTTTGCTTCTTATTCCCCGTATCGAATTTATATTAGTCTTCTGTATTTTTATTGCCATTCTTCTTCTCGCGAAGATCGTGATTCGCAGCAGCAAGAGCGGATCTAGAGCTGCGATAATAGCGCGATGATTGGTCAGACACAAAGCTGTAGAAGGTCTATTTCTGCACGGCGTCGCGGGTCAATGACCGCGAGAATAATTGAAGATGATCCTCGTGGAAAACGTCGTAAATAGAAGCGACACGTGCATATTCGATGGATATCGAATGCCTATCCTCGTGAAGAAGTATATCGAAGATTCCCTTTCGAAAAGTTCTAATCAGCGAGTGTGTCCTCACGAAAACATATTCCTTAATCTATCTGCACTGAGAGAAAAATGTACTAAATTTCAATAAATGTTTTCTCCAATAGTACTAATGAAGTATTTTTTTGAATTCAGTTAATATTTTTCGAATGAAAAAAATATTCTCTCTCTCATCCAATTGAAAACAAATTTTCTAAACCTAATAAAATATTTACTGAATTCAAAAGAATACTTCATTAGTACTATTGGAGAAAACATTTATTGAAATTTAGTAAATTTTTCTCTCAGTGTGGTTATAAAAAAGATAATTTTAAAAGATAATTCTTCCATGCAAGAAGAGAATACGAGGATTTTTTAAACTTTTTTTATTTTTATATATTTTTTATTTTTCCTTTGATTTGACATTTGATTTTTCCACTATTCAACGCTCTGATACATATTTTACTCCAAAGTTACACGAGACAGTTTAGAATAATATTATTTATTTTCTTATATATATATATATATATACAATATATTATTATTATTTAGAATAATAATTATTAATTAATCTGGTAATATTTACGCAACATAATTGGTGTAGAGAAAATCTCGATGAATCAATTTCCTTCAAGTTATATAAAAATATTACAGCGCATGAGGAGTCATCCTCATGATCTTCAAAGTGCAGCGAATTAATTATAAAGCTCCGTTGTGCGATGCTAATACGAAGCTGTTCGAACATCGCAAGCGGAATTTCAAGGACAGTGACAGATTAACCTTGTCAGTTTGATATGATTCCTTTAAAAATTGAATCGCGCGAGTCGATGAACTCATTGCGAACAGTAGATACGAACAACGAACAAAAAAGTTGATAGAAGTAATTGACAGATTTTTATCCGCGGTTTTTGCTTTTGGCTTCGCAAACATTAATGCACATTGGCCGGGAAGCTAGAGGAAGGACGAAAATTATCGACATTATAATTACAAAATACTTCTGTTTTTGAGCTCATTTGTGGCGAGGTCGGTGGCCGAGTACAGTAGAAAAAGGAATAATGTTCAATAGCTTCATTGATACATACACATATCTTGTGTTACATTACTAAAGTTCCTATCGTAAACGATGGCTATACGCATATGCGAATCACCGAAAGTACTGGCGTTCCGTGTAATTGTCGCTTATGTGCGACAGGAATTTATTAAATAAATAGAAGCTCTAGTACACAAAAAAGTAACTAAATAGGACGCTCAAAATAATTGCTAGAATATTAAAACTTTTTGCAGCATTATCATCATGTTTGAGTATCCTACTTACTTTTGATAATCTAACAAAATTATTTTCAGATCTGTATTTGACCAAATTTTTAGATATTTCAGTAAAACTGTTCTTTCTGTGTAAGAAATTTTACTAGGACTGAATATTATATTTTTCCACTTTTAGTAATAAGTCGAAACGGCTTGGGACGTATTTCTTAGAACGCGATTTTATATATCCGTCTAAAATTCTGGATGACATGTCTGTTTCAGAGTTCTTCCAGAAGCTGGTGAAATGGGCGTACGAGTATGGCGACATTTTTCTGATCTGGGTCGGTCTGCGGCCCTTCATCTTTCTCTACAGAGTGGAGGCGGTACAGCCTCTGCTCAGCAGCAGCGTGCACATCGACAAGAGCCTCGAGTACCAATATTTGAAGCCTTGGCTGGGTACCGGCTTGGTGACCAGCACTGGTAAGTGACTCATGTTTCACAAACTGAGGCCGCATCACGACGGCAACAAAAATTAATAATGGTCACACACCGCAGAAGTGATTGGACAAAGTATCTTAGACAGCATCGAATTACGTTGCAGCGTTTTTGCGATTTGCATAAAATAAACAGTGTGCGTGTATGCAATAAAAACTGCGCAATGAATGAATGGATTCGTGATTTGTCCATGAATGGGTGTGGCGTATTTCAATTTCTATTCAGTCCATGTATTAATTTGCATCGAATGAAATATGATGAGCATAGATGCAAGAATCGATATAAGTATTAAATCACGCGAAAGAATATTTTTTCCAATCTAAAGATTGTCATTATAGAATATTTATGTTACTAGATGCAAGATTGTTACTACATAACGCTTAGATATATCGTTAAATATCGACTTGGAGGAATTCTTTAAAAAAATATGCAAAATCTGGAAAAACATCATAATATCCGAAATCTTTAAATCATAAAAACTTCTGGTGATTAAAAATAACCGAAGATAAATTAGAGATTTATATGTTTTATTGAACTAATGATAGCGGCCAATTAGATATTAAAATTTTATTCGAGTATATGTTGGCAGAATCTTGGTTGAACGCCTTCGGCGTCGAATTTTGAATTAATTCTTGGACACTACTTTTAACTGTTGCATATCGAAACTGTTTTTTTCCTGCACTCTGTCAGTCTCGGACAGATTGCAAAGATTCACGTGATGGCGGACCAGACGTCTAGGTGTACTGTTTCAAGATGATTATCCATAACGACTGGTGCTCAAGCACCAATATGTCTGCCTCCAAATTAATCAAGCGGAAAAATATTTGATAAAAAAATCTCATTGTATCTCTCATCTTGGAAGCACATCTTTAATTTAGAATATAAATAAAAACTACGGAATTCAAGTTTGAATATAAAATTTAAATTAAAATTTGATCAGAACCTAAGTTAACACGTCATATTTAAAATCTCGTAAAGAATTTCGCATCTGTATATTTTATTTATTTTACCTTTAAATCTGAAACTGAAAACGCGATTTTTATTTAGAAATCGTCTGCACGTGCTCAACGAATGCTCCCGAAAAGCGTCGAACATGTCGGAGACGCGTACCACTAGTAACTGATAATAGTGTAGAGTTTGTCTAAACAACATAGTAAGATTTCGATGTTGCAACATTGAATCGAATTTCTATCCGAATCGAGTTTAGGTCCGCTCGTAAAAGAGATAAGCGCGTACGAGTATGTCAGGATCTATTTTAAAGTCGGTTATCGTTCAGGATCAAGCGAGCTCTTTCAGCATCGCTATCTAGTGCTCTTTGAAAATATTTGAATATCTAAAAGTTTTATATGCGGATTGTAATCTGTTCGACCATCTTAACTCGTGGCTACAATATGTATATACATTCTAAGGATTTCTTTCTCATTTAAATTTTAGTGTAAACCTTTGTGTTCCATAAGTATATCGTATATGCTTGCCAAAGAATATACGATCGTTTTGCTATGTGCTGATGACGCATAGATGTTACCGACTTTGCAAAAAAAAAATATATTAGCAATTAAAAAGATATAACAAATATTCAGTTCTATTGCATAAATGACCTGCTTTGTTACATATTGTATGAAAAGTTTGCTCTGCAATTGAAACCAATAAATAATTTATAATTGTAACCTGCTTAATAAAGATGGGCACACCTGTCGTGCTCATATCTTTTGCATATTTATGATTATTCGTGATTATTTATAGATTAATGCCACAGTATTTCAGACGTTACATTCTTTTACCGCGACTGAAGTCACTTTAAATAAAGCAATTTTTTAAAAGAAGATAACTGAAATTGATGAAAGGATATACGTTTACGAAATATTCTTCGTAATAACAACAATGTTAAAAGTTATGATAATTTTTACTTAATTATTGCATGTCGCACAATGTTGCACGCATCTTTTTAATTTGCCAGATATAGATATTAATGACAATTACAAACAATATAAAATGCAAGAATCAGAAACCTGCTTAATATTGCAAATATATCAGTTAAATTTAATGGTTTAAAAATATTACGTTGCCTCGAGAATAAGGTAATTATGAAACAGATGATTCGCTCATCAATTCAGACTGCCTGACCTTGCTGGACAATCTCGCAAAAAGAGAAAAAAGATATTGCCGATCGCTATCGATCTCGGCTTTTACGCGCAAAAAAACTGTCGAGTACACAAGTGCAATAGAAATTATACAAAGAGGACTTCGGACTTCGCATGATATCCAAAGTAACTCTACAGCGTTTCAAAAATCTACACAGATGCGGATGTATTACTTGATTAGTTTGTTAATCTCAGTATTAAAACGCTTATTCTCCTTGAACGCGTGAGTTGTTTTTAGTTTTATTTAGTAAACGCAAATGTACCATAATATATTGCAAACGATAAACAAAGTAAAATTTCGAAATGATCCTCCCACCCCCATTTATCGTGTTGGTGTTCGTTATGATACTGATTGACTTATATATTGACCTAGGAATAATATTTTTATCTTGTCTTTTGCGATGAAAATAGCGATGAAGATTAAAACGTATGTATAAACTTGTTTATATATAATAGTAATAAAAAATAAAATGAAAAATAATATAAAATTATTAATAGGAAGATTAATACACTCCGCCACAAAATTAGAGGATCACCTATTCTGCCCTCGAAAAATAGGCAAACTTCAAAAGAGTGTAACTTCGTCAAAAATGATCATAATGAGATGTTCTAAAAAGCATTTCAAAGCTTGAAGTTTCTACTTTTCAGACCGATGATCAGAAAATAATTTTACTGATTCTTTTACGAAGTTACATGGGTACAAATGGAGATTCGTCAAATCTTAAAATTTTTTACGAAGTTGAAAAAAATATATAATTGCATATTGCAAATTGCATAATTCTTTTGAAAAGCAACCATGTGTTTTCCTTATATCAATTGATTCATCCCACTATTCTATGCATAAAAGTATTAAGGTACAGTTATCAAAAAATGAAGAGTTTACAAGATATTTTATATTTCATGTCAAAATATACCAGAATAAAATATAAAATATCTTATAAACTATTGATTTTTTGATAACTTTACCTTAATACTTTTATATGCCAAATAACTGGAGGAATTATATTATATAAAAAAAAATCATGTGATTCCATTTAAAAAAATAAAGTTGATCTTAACCTGACTTTGGCAACACCACATATGGTCAAACTAATACTATCATAAAATGCATTTTAAACCTTACAACTTTTGTCTGAAATATTTTTTCTAAAATCTATGGTTTCCAAAATATCAAGCTGTTAAGAGTTATGTGGGCCATCCTATATAATACAAAAAAATAAAAAACTAAAAGAAAACAAACAAAAAAGTAAAAAATATATAAAAAGTTAAAAAATCTATCTATTTTTAGTTTTTTAATTTGACTAGATATATCTTTTTTGTGGCATTTGGGAAAGGGAGGGGCAAGGATCCCTTCTCTGCCTTATCCTGGCTACGCCCATGTACTACGAGAGTTTTATAGTTGTTATGCATTGTTGCCAAGTCTCAGAAGGTAACTTTTCTTTATATTACTCAGAGCTAATGACATGGACATAGAAGGTTTGTAACTCTTTTTTTTACTTTCTTTAACTTTTTTTACTTTTTTGTGTTTTTCTTTTAATTTTTTATTTTTTTGTATTATATAGGATGGCCCACATAACTCTTTTAACAACTTGATATTTTGGAAACTATAGATTTTAGAAAAAATATTTCAGACAAAAGTTGTAGAGTTTAAAAAGATGCATTTTATGACAATATTGGTTTGACCATATGTGGTGTTGCCAAAGTCAGGTTAAGGTCAACTTCATTTTTTTTAATGAAATCACATGATTTTTTTTATATAATATAATTCCTCCAGTTATTTGGCATATAAAAGTATTAAGGTGAAGTTATCAAAAAATCAATAGTTTATGAGATATTTTATATTTTATTCTGGTATATTTCTGGTATTATATTTAACATGAAATATAAAATATCTTGTAAATTCATTTTTTGATAACTGTACCTTAATACTTTTATGCATAGAATAGTGGAAAGAATCAATTAATGTAAGGAAAACACATGGTTGCTTTTCAAAAAAATTATGTAATTTGCAATATGCAATTACATATTTTTTTGAAAAGCAACCATGTGTTTTCCTCATATCAATTGATTTATCCTATCATTCTATACATAAAAGTATTAAGGTACAGTTATCAAAAAATAAATAGTTTACAAGATATTTTATATTTCAAAATATATCAGAATAAAATATAAAATATCTTGTAAACTATTGATTTTTTGGTAACTTTACCTAAATACTTTTATATGTCAAATAACTAGAGGAATTATATTATATAAGAAAAATCATATGATTTTATTTAAAAAAATAAAGTTGACCTCAACCTGATTTTGGCAACACCACTTATGGTCAAACTAATACTGTCATTAAATACATCTTTTTAAACCCTACAACTTTTGTCTGTAATATTTTTTCTAAAATCCATAGTTTCCGAAATATCAAGCTGTTAAGGAGAGATCCTGGTGTAGATCACTGAAAAAAAGGGTATTTTCGAAAATAATTCTTAGAACTGGAAAAAGATAAAGAGTAAATTAAACCAAAATTAAAGTTAACCTACATTGGTAGAAATGGACATAAGTCAGATACCATCCAGTGAAAAATGACTAATTGAAATTCATTGAATTGACATTGAATCGACTTCGATCATCGAATTCGATGAATCATTTCTCACTGGGCACCACCCAGTGAGAAATGACACCTCGATCGACATCGAGAATCAATATCGATTCAATGACGAAAATTATATTTCGACATAGTGCGTGGTCTACAATAGAAATAAGCGTAAGAGTAAGAATAGGATTAGGAAATAAAATAAATTTAATTCGCTCATGCCCTTACTCCAGCGCCTATGATTGGCTCCCTCTTACTCTTACTTCTTACTCCATGCTTACTCCATGTATTGTAGACCAGCCTTAGAATCGACCGATCGACGTCGATCAAGGTGTCATTTCTCACTGGGCATAGGGTGGTGCCAGACTATGGGCGTTTTACGCGAATATTCGTGATTCGAGCATTGTTCAGCCTTGTTTATCATTTGATAAACAACAAGGATGACATGACTCGAATCATGAATATTCGCGTAAGGACGTGGCCAGACTATGCGTGTT
>NJRQ01000788.1:34106-48205 GCA_003063805.1 Aphaenogaster ashmeadi
GTAGTAAGGGCAGTCAAAAGGTTTTAGGTTAATACGATCTCAAATATGAGATCTGACTATAAATATTGCCTTATAGATCAGTTTGCTATGTTATATTATACAGAAAGAATCTATTATATCAACTCACCAGAATCAGTATTTGTAGTGTCTATATTCCTTGCACAAGCATTTATCCATTGCTTACAAATATTTTCTTCCTTTGGGAATCTATAGAACTTATATCTTTTATATAACTTTTCTATCAGTGTAAAACGTACGATTCTTGCAGTTTTTTATATAGCACGATGGCATTGTATCTGTAAATAAAAACAAATATGCAGTATATTAATGGGAAATGTTGACAGCATTTACTTCAACAATTGCTCCATTTTAATCGTTTACACAAACTGCAAATATTTTCGTACTTTTTTATTCAATTCCATAATATTTAGCTTACCTTACACACTGATCTTGTGTGAAAATGAAACAAATAATTCAACCACGTCATGGGTTTAATTAACCTAACTTGTAGAGGCGTGTGCGAATCAAGTATTTGTAAGTCGAATCGAATCGAATTAAATCTTTGATAATATGTTCGAAATCGAACTGAAATTTTCACGTCGAATCGAATCGAATCGTGAACCTCTTCGATTCGAATACGAATCGAATTCGAATAAAATTTTCCCGGATTTACATAACAAATTTTCCTGCTTCTTTATTACATATTGGCGTTGATTATATTTAAAAAAAATTATATTTAATGTATGTTAGACATATCAATGCTAAACGGATATTACTTAATAAAATGAATGGTTTTTACACACACGTTCATATTTGATTTGATATAGCGTCAAACTTATTATTTTTCATAATATGTATAAAGCTCTAAAAATATTTATGATAGTAAATTAATATTTTCAATTTACCAGAACAAGTGAACAATATGACGAAAGTGTATTAAAAAAACAACTTTTAATAAAAAATAAGACTTTTATTTGACTCTTTTAATTAACATAAAGTAATATTTTATAAAAACATGAATAATAAAATAAGCAGTTTTAAGAATAAAATTTCAAAATACGTAATATAATACTTTCGAACAATGTATTAATCTAGATATAGATACATTCCCGGTAAAAAATTTTTCATATATAAATAGATATAAACATATATAATTATATATAATTATACATGATTATATATGAAAAATTTCATGTATGGACATATTTCATACATAATTATATATAATTATATATAATTATATATGTTTATATCTATTTATATATATTTATATATGAAAAATTTTTTACCGGGTTACATACATCAGAAATACTTAGCTATTTACTCTATGTAGGATAATTATTTTTTATTGAGTGTCTCATGTTTAAATGTTTATGCATTATAATTATTAATAAATCAAAAACATAAATATATCTTCGTATGCATAAGTATGTCAGTAAATAAAGAAAATAAAATAAATAATAATCACAATTACGATGTATTGTTTTAAAGGAACTATTGACTATTTATTCTGTCAACATAACTTCAAGCTAATACTGTTGCTTAACTTGTACTCTTATTTCAGTTCCATTTATTTAGAGAAGATGAATAGCATTTTAAGAAATCATATTTCTTTTATTTACGATTTAAGCATTATAAATGCATAGATGTTGCTATTAAAACTGAGATTAATAATTTTAATTTGAGTATACATTTCAGACACTAAATTATATAGTTTTAAAGATTACTATATATATGTATTGCACAAAGAAAACTGTATGAACAATATTTCAAATAATGAATTACATAACTCAGAAACTACTCTATGAACAGTACAAAAAAATAAACACAAATTACTTTCACAAGTAAGACTAGCAGTTATCTGCATAGAGTCACATTTATTGCTTTAAAACTTAGGGACTTTGAGATTATCGTGACAAAATATGATTTTACTCACATGTTCAGACAAGAGAGTAGTTCTTTTAGACGTCACTATGTTTCCACCGACTGAAAATACTCTTTCACTATCTGTTTCTGTCGCTGCCAAAGCAAGGAAACGACGAGCAAGAGGAGCCAGTGATGGAAATGTATTCTGATTAACTTTCCAACAATTTAATGGATCTTGATTGCTGTCAATAATTGATTGATTTAAGTAATCATTGATTTGAAAATAATTAAAATAGTTAAAAACAAAAACAGATGAAAGATTATATTTATATAATATATATATATATTTCGTTATACACTTACCTGCTTCTTTATTAATTCATATCCATCTTGCTGTACAATGATCTTGGATTGAGTTTTCTTTTTAAAATGACTCCATTTGTTACTGTTATTTGGCAGCTCGCAACTTGATGATGTGTTTATTTCATTTGCAGGTGTTTCCACGATATCACTTAGAATTTGCTGCTTCCATTTATCTAATGCTTTTCTTTGAAGAAGATGGGCGGCATTAATTTCACTGCCGCACAGTACATCCTTAAATCTTGGATCTAGTAACATGGCAAGCTGATACAGTTCTGAGTTTTTGTAATTATCATCCGGAAATCTTAATTTGATGTTAGTCAATAATTCTCTAGCAAACATAATGCCTGAGCCTTTCGGAGCCTTTTTAATGAATTCTTCCAGCGATGATATTATTTCAAAAAGAACGGGCAATACCATAGAGAGAGTGGGTTTTATTCTACTTCCCATGTCTGGTGTAAAAGTAGCCACTGGCCTCAGCACTTCAACGTATCCTTCAATTAACTTCCATTCCTGGACAGTGAGCGAATCTACGCCAGCTTTACTTTGTTCACTAATTATTGCAGCTTTTTGCTCAACAAATCTTTCCAACATAATAAATTCACTGTCCCATCTCGTTTCTACCATTTGCAAAAGCTCGTGTTTGAGCAATTTATGTTCAGATTGGAAGAACTGAAGACTTTCTCTAGCAGGCTTGTTCCTATTATATCTGCTCACCATACTAGATTACTACCTTCTCGATTACGCTTGAAGCTCCCATATCTTTCCTAGTATTAGATATTGTTAACTGGAGAGTGTGGTTGTAGCATCTTATGTGGTACCAAGACTTCTCTTTTATAGTAGAAAAAAATTCATAAGTAGAATCAGTTGATCCTTGAAGTTCAAATTCAGGTTCAGATAGGGCTCGCACCATGTTTGCTCCATTATCTGATACAATATACTTAGAAATGTTTCCGTCATTCAAATTCAAATCTCCCAAAACTTCATGTATTTTCTGACAGATTGCAATTGCGTTATGTGAGCCAGGAAAAGGCTTACAATCTGCTGTAAAATATTTCATATTAAAATCTTCATCGATGTACTGAAGAGTGAAGGCAATGTAAGTGTCTTTGGCACGTGATCCACAGATCTGTCGTAATTGAGACTGATTCAATATGTGTTATAGCATTGCGGAAGTCCTTTAAAATATCATCTCGTAAAGTCTCGTACAGATCAGGAATGATAGAGCGCGAAAAAGTATTTCTGCAGGGAATTTTATACCGCGGTTCGAAGACATTTAGTAAATATCTGAATCCTTCTTCAACTGAAAGGCTGCAGTCCTTTACAAATAAACAGGGCAATAGCTTTTGTTATTTCTTTGGTACGCTTGTTGGATGGATCAAGAGTACTTTTAAATAATGATTTTATTAGTTCTTCGGAATTTTTAAATACTTTATTAGTTCTCTTCCGCTTTTCCTTTATGATATTTTCCTTTAAACTTATTAATCGCAAATATTCTTGGTGAGCACTTGAATGTTTCTTAAGATGATTTTTTAAGGTTGTAGTATAGTACTGGTTGGCGTACTTCTTTTTGTAGCACATACGTTACATGTCGCATTACCTTTTTCAGTTCTGGTGAAAAGGTTCCAAATTATAGCACTTGATGAAGAAATTTTTTCAAAATTACTTTCACAAATTGTTTCAGTCGTTGCATTGTTTTTTACGATTTGACTGTTATTTTCGCAGGCTGAAGAGTCAATTTCTGAAGGAAAATAATCCTGTATGTTATTTTTTCTAATCGGAATAGTATTATTTGAACTACTGCTACTGAAATTTATTGATTGTTGGTGTTTCTCTTTTTATGCTCTCTATGCATAAGTGATGACGAGAACAGAGGCGAATCCACTTCTTCGCGCTATCGTCAGATTCCATAATCAATCTGTAAAATGTCATAAATATATGTTATACAGTATAAAACTAATCTCACAAATTTTCTTTTAAATATACAAATTATTTAGAAGTGTATTATGTATTTTATGTATTTAAAAGTGTAGAAAAAGAAATTTTTTGTGTAAAAAAATTATCGTTCATGTCGCACTTTTTAAATAAACATAATTGAAAATAACATAAAATAATGATATAATCACATATTACATTATATTAGATAATTTTCTTATTTACCGATATTATGATATTTTCAATTATGAATATAAAAAACCGACATAAGCGATAATTTATTCATATGCATGCTTTTTCGACGCCTTAAAGTAAAATAAAATTTGTAAACTTTAAAAAAGTCTGTGAAATTGGCAGTATATTGCTTATTTATTAAACATATTTATATGTTTAATAAAATATATGTTATATTTAATATATAAATAATATTAATAAATGTACATAACCTTAAATTTCGCTATTACATATTTGTTAGCATGATTTGAAAATTAGTTCTTCCAAACCTCCTATTATATGAATTAAACTTATCAAAATCGTTGGAAGATGAAGACGATAAAGTGACTTCTTATGTCCTAATTTTGGGAATCCCAGACAACACGAATCTACTGTGATTCGATTCGATTCGATTCGAATTCGACCAATTCACACACCTCTACTAACTTGCAGCCCGCCTTGCAGCCTTGCAGCGGATAGCCATAGTAGCGGCGGTCCACTTGACGTTACAAATGCTTCGAAGCGTTCTTCTTCTCCTTCTTTTTTGTTAAAAGGAAGGAGAAGAAAAACGCTTCAAAGCATTTGTAACGTCAAATGGACCGCAGCCACTGTTTCTTAAAGATTGGGACAAATATCTGATTGGTCAAAGAACCTCCATTAATTTGGACTGCCCATCTTCGGGAATGCTTCACTAGGCTGCGGTCCGATTTACGCTCACAGCGCTATCAGCGCGCTCAAATCTATACTATCTATAGATACGTAACGTAAACTATAGATTGATAGCACTGTGAGCGTGAATCGGACCGCAGCCCTATTCTATCTTTGTTCGATATTCAGTGAAAGACAAAAATAGAATGACTTCTGTGTTGATATGTATCTCTTGCTGGAAAATTCCCCTTATAAGGCCCAGACACAATGGGCATTTTCCAGCAAGGATACAGTGCAACACAGTGAATCATTTCATCCTTGTTTAACATTGGCTGCGTTCAGCAGAAAAAGCAGCTTTGCAACTGTTGTAAGATTCTTTAATATGATTGGTTCTTGCTCTTGGTTCCTCCCGGATTTAAGTGTATAAACCAATCATATTAAAGAATTTTACAACAGTTGCAAAACTGCTTTTTCTGCTGAACACAGCCAATGGCAAACAACAAAGATGAAATGATTGAAGCTACGGTCCATTTGATGCTACAAATGCTTCGAAGCATTTTTTGATTGGTGAATTAGTAAAATTCTTTTTTCTGATTTGTCAAGCAAATGCTTCGAAGCATTTGTAGCGTCAAGTGGACTGCACTCTCACTGTGTTACACTGTATCCTTGCTGGAAAAAGTCCAATGGTAGGCGATAGCGATAGAAACAGAGAATAATTACAGGCAATAGATTTCAACCTATTAGAAACCATGTATCAATGCACAGTCATTAATACACGGTTTCTGAATTGAAATCTATTGCCTGTGGTTATTCTCTGTTCCTATCGTTATCGCCTAGCATTGTGTTTGGGCCTATATATTTACACCATGGCTGCAATCAGCTGACCATCAGCTTCCATTGCTTTAGCACTACCATGAAAATTTGAACGACAATCATGATCAAATTTATTGTGCCCTAAAATATACATTTTGTATTTCTTGTTTTGAACTGCAAAGTCAATAATATTTCCAGATAAGTATCTAATAAATGTGTATCTAATAAATCTAATAAATGCCAAATACAGAAACGATTCTGTAATTTAATAACAATTATTTTATTATCTTAAAATTTATTGAATGCAGATGGCCATTTGACTAGAGAAATGCTATTATACATGCTAAAACTTTTCACAATTTACCAAAAATCGGTTTGCGATTCATACTTTGGGAATCCCTGTTTTAGACTATGGAAACAAAGCCACAATTTAGCTATGTGAATTTTTCTTATAGCATAAACTATCGATTCTTCGTTCTCAATTTTTTGGCGTGGACACAGCAATACATTTATATAAGAATCGTAATAAAAATTATGTATGTTTTCTTTTTCAGGTGAGAAATGGCACTTTCGCAGGAAGTTGCTGACGCCATCCTTCCACAGCGGCCTTCTCGAAGTATACTTGAAGACCGTGAAAGAAGAAGTCAGCGTTTTAATTTCCTGCCTCGAGAAGGAAGTGGGCAAATGGTTTGACGTGGTTCCTTATTCGAAACGCGTCAGCCTTGACATTATATGCGGTAAGTTCAAGAGATGCGGTAGCAAATCTATACATAAAAATCTATATAGATCTAGAAATGTTTCAATATAGAAACTAATCTACATAGAAATGTTTACAAAAATTTACGGAAGAGATGCTTCAACGTATCCAAAACCGGACAGACGGGTTTTGTATAAGTTAGCAATGGTAATAATAATTTACCATTCTAGCTCGGTGATTCCATCAAAATTAATTCGGGACTGTCCTAATTACACGAACATGTCAATTGATTCATTGCGAATGAGCGATCATTGTCTAACAACTCGTTGCTTTCGGCATCAGCAGAATTTTATTAAAATGTTCCGTTGTGTTATAGCTACATCTGTTTAAAAGTGCACGTGTATCGATTCTTTAATATGATGTTGAATAGGGTACGTTAAGAAAAAATTCCGTTAAAAATACATATCGCGATGCAATTAAGTTCCGATCGTTAATAAACGCCTTTCGTCATTTTTGACGACTTACAATGTTAGGATCCGCTCGATTTGCTAAATCGGGGTCTCTTCTCTCAATCCAGCCTGACAATAACAACGCTTCTATCCGAATTCATATTGCTAAGACGACGTGGCGACGGCTCCTGTCGTTTCTTCATTTTTTCCGGCAATCTCTTATTTTTCCGTTTGAATCTTCTCCGTGTGCGTCTTACGTCACGACCGACGTCTAAAGTCGAGCTGAAGCGAGTCGCATCATTAGCGCGTTATTAATGATAATCTGTAATTATGATTTCAAAGGTCGAAGGAGATCCCTGCGAGATTCCGAGAGAACATATTGATTCTCCTTCGAACGACTGATAAAAATGAATTTTTCTTATTCGGCACGAATTCATCCAGCGCATTCTTATCGCGTGAATAACTATTGAGAAAATAGAGATACATCCGAAAAAAAGACGCGAGATAAATATTAACGCGAATGAAGGGGTAATATAACGGCGGGGCGATATAAACGATGCACTAAATGATTGCTGTAGCGGCCTTTAATTAGCTATTCCGATTAAAATACTCGAACAGCTTGGGATTTATTCGGGCACCAAGGCGACTGCGGTCGCAGAAACATTCTTTGCGTTTCTTTCTCACTAATAACATCAGAACAAAATTTTACACGTTTATAATATATTTATTGTGTTATAATAAAAAAATATTATATTATCAACATCGAAACTTTATTACCGTAAAGATCCTTGAAGTAACTTCGTCATATCCAATTTATCTTCCTCCGGCGGATCAAGTAGCTTCGCCTTGACACGAGAATGATCCCTTTGTTTCGACTTGGAGAAACCGCGGATTCTCAGATTGCACGATCGATGTATCTGTGTATTGCGTCTCGGTAACTTGAAACGCTGATCCTTTCGCGGCTGCGCTAACTCAATTATCCTCTGCGTAGCTGCGGCGTTTGCAATGAGCACATGATGATGTTTAATTAACATTTTCTGATCCAGATTTATATACTTCAACTAGCAATCGCCTGTACTGCGTGAAACGTATTTTTCAGATCTGATTTATTTTGAATTTTATGAACTTTCTTACTTTTTGCAAAATCTTTGTGTAATGATTATTTTCGCTACATAAATTTATTAAAATCGAGTAGAAATCGCGATATCGACAGTCTGAAAGATCGCTAGACATTTCAAACGTATAAATCACTAACCGATCGCTTTAAGCGCGCTCGGTGAGACGAAACTAATGGGTTTCGGTGCTGAATCGTGGATCGCTTTTGGACACGCAAGCTCGATTATGCGAGACATCGATTTTGGGCCTCTACTTTTGGAAGACTTTTGAGAAATTTCAGCCTCTGTTACGCGAGATCGAGGTTGAGCTAGTTGATTTGTTCGCTCCGTTATTTCGTAAAGCAACGCTGATATTTTTACCTAAATGAATTTATAAATATTTATATTATTATGAATTTATATTATTTATATTTATACGATTTTATAGTATATATTTAATGCGATCATCAATCAATTAGTTTTGTAATACGCGTTGTATTATGAAAGTTGCAGTCCCTATCCGTTATATATCACGGTTTTGCTGAAAATTATCTTCGCGATATTAATAAATATACTATATAGAATACATGAATATATTTAATATGCAAAGAGAATATATAATATGAATATATTTCTTGTGTACCTTAAAATAAAGCAGATTTAATAATTTTTTAAACAATAGCATTTGTGTTTGTAATTTAAAAATACGAGATGAGAACGAAAATAACTACCCAATTAAAAATTCTATTTTGGCTTTTTATGCTTCTTTCCCTTACCACTTAAAAAAGTGTATATATCAAAATATTACACAAACCTATAAATAACCAAATTTCTTTAGGGCAAAGTTCAATTAAGAAGGGTTCCGTACTTTAGTCAAATCTGGTGGATGGCTATTAGACTTGTAGCTTCGTGGAGTAGACAGCTGTGAGATCGACAACATAGAATTAACCTTCTTCTGCTTGGATTTTGAAATCAAAGTTTTGAAAATTGGCGAACTTTCATCGCCTGCACCGTCGACGCGCGATCTCGAGTCCTCGTTACATAAAACAGTACTTTTCTCGCTCGTTTGCCCTGTCTTGATCAGCAAATCCTTATCGTGCAGATTAAGCCTTGTAGGTTTTGCGAGGTTATCCGAGCCTCGATAAAACGTAATTAAATCTGCCATTTATTTACAGTTGTAAGACGATATTTATCCGCGAAAATAAACATTTGTAATATATACACTTCCACGTGTGGATAATTTTTCTTTAATCTTTTTATGTTTTTATTCGTCTTGTCTTATTTTTAACACTCGGAATTTTGAATTGGCAATAGAAAAAAGGGATGCGTTCATCCCAATCGATTAGGACACACTTTCAGGCCACAGGAGGTAAAGGCAATGCACTGAATGGACATTCCATTTATATATATGCTCTAAGGTTAAAATACACATATTTGCAAAATAAACACATGTTTCACACACGCGTGTTATCTACATTACACCAATGTAATGTACGTAATATTATCATAAATTATCATTGACAGTGTTAACTGTCGTTAATTTTTATCGCACATTATTGTTTTGGACATTATCGTAAATGATTAATTTAGTATCATTAAAGAAATGATGTCATGATATACTTTTGAAGCTTGTACAATTGTTTATCTGTACACTATGTATGTTAATTACTAAATTGTTGAATTATCACAAAATTTATTAATTGTATTATACAGGGTGAGTCATAAGTTGTTTTAAAACTTCGTAAGCGTGTTTCTGGATAAAAAGTATGAACAAATGTTCCTATGAACATTAGACAAAAAATGCTTCGTTTTCAAAATACAGGGTGTCAAAGTTGAGAAAAAAATATGAAAATTTGAAAATCTGGAAAACGCTTAGAGATATTTTATTCAAATTTAGTGTGCATACATGTGATATTAAGAACTATTTTCCAGTACCGATTAAACATTTTCACCAAGGGCGTGCGTATGAGTAACCATATTAAGTTTCTTTAATAAACATTTGTATGAACATTTGTCCATACTTTTTATCCAAGAACATGCTCACGAAGTTTTAAAATATACTTATGACTCACCCTGTATATCGTATACTAAAATATGATGTCATAAATTACGACATTTTTTCATCTAACAATAAGCTTTTAATAGTGATCATTTTATTAATAATAATTAAATAATTAATTTTAATAATTAATTTAATTTTACTAATTTTCTTGCAGATACTGCGATGGGTTACAAGCTTAACGCACAAAGAAACTCCAAGAACGAATATGTTAAAGCTGTAGACAAGTAAGTTCGTAATTCTTTCGAAATTGCTTTTATTTAGGTTTTTAATACATATTATATAATAATATAGCCAAACTTTATTTAAAAAAAAAATATCTATTCTAATTTTCAGGATGGCGTCCATCGTGCAGATGCGCTTCACGAATGTATGGATATCGTCGGATTCAATATTCAAATTGACCAAGGCGGGACAAGAACACGATCATTCAAATCAAGTCATACAGGAATTCGTCGACAAGGTAATAATTATCCTAAATAATTAACCCTGGGGTGAAAATTTTTCTTAGAATTCTTCATATAATTTTTTAGAATTTTTATATAAATTTCAGAATTTTTCAGAATTTCTGTATAATTTTATAACTTTTTAGACAATTTCTCAGATTTTTTTATACGAATTGGAATACTTTTTAGAACTGCTGAGAAAATCGAAATCTTTTCTAGAATTCTTAACGTATGCGAATTCTGAAATATTCTAAGATTTCTAAGATTTCTCCACACATTCTACAATTTCTGAAGAAAGCTTATAAAATCTGAAAAAGTTTAAGATATTCTTTTGAAATCTCTATAAATTTGAAACATTACAAATTCTTAAAAATATTATGAGCCTTTAGCCATTTCAAACAGCTGCTCCGGTCTCGCGAAAGATCTCACAGAATGATGTCATTGCCAAAATAACAAACCGGGATTAACGCAATCCCGTCATGTGCAATCTCATTGCTATTTTTTGTACAGACTAAAATCAATCACTGATTCTAAATTTCGAATCAATTTGTTTCAATTTCAAATTTAGATAGCACATTCGTGCGTGAAAAAAAGAGAAACATTTCTTTTTTTCAGCGTGATTACTGTACAGTCTTATCATCGTCTATTATATAAAGAAAATTTTGTTATATTTCTAATTTTCTTATACATATAGTAAATTCTTGGACTTTTCCGAGCATACGTTCTAGATCAGAACAGTAAGAAAACTGGCTTACAATATTTCTCCGCTTTTGACATCTCATTTGCGAATCTGTAAGTAAGCACGCGAGAATAACTAGAACAATCTAATTTACAGGTAATTATAGAAAGAAAGACCGAATGGAAACGCAAGTGCGACAACAACTTCAATGATCCGACGAAGAAGAGACGGGCTTTGCTGGACTTATTGTTGGAGATGTCGCATAACGGCACCATTCTTACGGATGAGGACATTCGTGAGGAAGTAAATACATTCATGTACGCTGGACACGACACCATGGCCACTAGCATATCCTGGTCACTTTACGCGCTAGGACGACACCCTGAATACCAGGTATGTCCTTTCATCTTGTATTATTACTGCGATACCCTCATGAAAATTTTTCTTAAAATTCTTTATATAATTTTTCAGATTTTTTATATAAATTTCAGAATTTTTTTCAGAATTTCTGTATAATATTATAACTTTTTAGAGAAAATTTATTAGATTTTTTATACGAATTGAAACACTTTTCAGAAATGCTCAGAAAGTCTACATCTTTTCTAGAATTCTTCATGTATATGAATTCTGAAATATTCTAAGATTTCTAAGATTTCTCATTCTATAATTTCTGAAGAAAGCTTATAAAATCTGAAAAAGTTAAAGACATTTTTTTGAAATCTTCATAAATTTGAAACATTACAAATTCTTAAAATAATTATGAGATATTAGGAGAATTTTTTTCACCAGGGTATTTAATTCTACACTCAATACACGATGGACTCCAGCATTATTTCGCATCTCGTATTAGATGCGCTTTTAAAATATAAAATTATAACGTTAATATATAACTTCGTTTCCTTGTTTTTTTCTTCAGGAAAAAATTGTGGCCGAGTACAACGACGTACTGGGCACGACTGAGATCACACTGGAGAATATAAATAAATTAACATGGTTGGATGCCTGTATCAAGGAGCAATGGAGATTGTTTCCAGTGGCTCCGCTTATAGCAAGACAAATCTATAAGCCGATTGAAATAAGTAAGTATCTCGCATATATCTTCACAATTTCCAAAATATTACATCAATGCGTTACACTATTTCATATTATACAGATTATACAGATATTCATATTATACAGGTACAGATTAATCAATATTAGAGCATTATTTCACTGAGTAGCAAACTTTAAAATGTCATAAATAACTATTCCTATCGTACAGGCAACAATTGCATGACGCACATAAATTATTACATGAGGTATCTTTATGAATTTTTAGTGGGCAATCAAATTCCACCAGGCTCGACGGTTCTCGTCAACTCCTATTTGTTACATCGTGACGAACGTTACTTCCCCGAGCCGCACATCTATCGTCCGGAGCGATTCTTGCCCGACAGCCCGAAATTACCCCCTTACGCTTTTATTCCCTTCAGCGCCGGCTCGCGCAACTGCATCGGCTGGAAGTACGCCACGTTAGTCATCAAAGTGGCCGTCCTATCCGTGCTGAAAGCCTTCCACGTGGAAGCTCTTGACAGGGAGGACCAATTGCGTTTTATTTCTGAATTGGTGTTGGTTAACGCAAACGGACTTCGTCTCAAAATCACGCCGCGCGAATGATGAAGCGCAATTTTTTCCTATACTACTTATACTATTGTATTTATTTTCTTTCAAATGGTCTAAACCGGCATTAAGATGATTAGAGGAATTTTTTCTTTCAATCCTGGAAACGCATCTGATATAGGAGAATTTAAAGAAAAGATTTTTAATAACGAATGATAATGTAAAAAAGCAATATAACATCAATATTCCTCTTGAGGAGTTTATCTAATGTAAATCGAATTGAAAAAACCGTTTGAAGTTGAAACGCAAAAATAAAAAGAAAAAAAGCTATTGTTTTATCATGAACATCCGTGCCTTAGACTCGTATTGGCCTTAAACTGAATTTATAGCTGTCTATTAACGAGCTAACTACTATTTTATATTGAACTAATTTCATTCATTTATTCCGTAAAAAATTAAAATATTAATTTTAGTCTTGGATCCACCAGTCTGCTTTAATTTTGAGATTAGAAAATTGTTAAGAAAAAGAAGACAGCTAATTAAACCTGCCGCTTAATCTAGTTTGCCTACTGAAGTTCTAGGAAGTTGAATGTTTATGTGATACGTTATATTTACTTAAGTAAAAGGTGCAAAGAGTCTAATAAAACTTAGGTTTATTAGACCAGGTTTAATTAGCTGTCTTCTTTTTCTTAACAATTTTCTAATCTCAAAATAAAGCAGACTGGTCAGAAGTCATATGCATTACGTTATATTTACTTAAGTAAATATAATGTAATGCATAGACTTTCAATTTCCTGGAACTTACTTTTTAAATTAATAAATTGTTTATACGTTTCGTTTGTTTAAAATCAATCGAAAACAATTTAAAAAATCTATACATTATTCAGAAAAAAGATAAATATCGTTAATTTCATATATATATATATCTTCTTTCTTTGAATCATTACATATTCCATAAATCTATTAAAAAAAGACATAAGGTATATTCCGAATTGAAAAATTTCTGATATCCTGTACGAGAATGATGAGTAAGTGAGAACAAAATTTTACAAGGTAAATATACACTTAACGCCCACACATGTGAAATTTTCTTTAATTCTATTTAACTATAATTTTAATTTAACTTCAACAAATATGCCACAAACGCAAAACGAGTTGTTACAAACAAAATTGTTAATTATTAAACCCACAATTGAATGGTTAAATTATTAAATTATATTTCATAAATATCAATAAACCAC
>NJRQ01000790.1:4710-17719 GCA_003063805.1 Aphaenogaster ashmeadi
TGTTTTTAGGACCTTTTCTTCTTAAAATAAGCCAAGGAATATTCCCTTCAAGTTTGTCTACTTAGGAAACACCTTGTATATACCAAACACGTTTATAAAATGATTTTAGTTTATTATATTAACTATATTATATTATATTATATTATATTATATTATAGTTTATTATATAAGTTTATTCGTTAACTAAGTTGGTTTACGTACGTGTAACCTGCCATGTGATTTTAAGTTACCTGCCATATAATTTTAAGAATAAAGTTTAAAACTAAATAAAAAACCTTATGGAATATATTTCTATCTTTATTTTGTCTCTTATTCAATGTAATTTAGTTTTAATTTGATTTTAGTCTGGCATTTAATACTGTAGAGGGAATTATTTACTTTGACATCAAACAGACATCAAAATGACAGTCATAATCATCATCAAGGTATGGGACGTTTTGCAGTCATGATGCCATCATTTTGCCGTCATTTTGATCACTCTTTTTGACATCATACCCCTCATCAATTTGATGACAATTTGACATCACTTTGACTAGGTCGTTTTCACTGGCACGCTTACGCTATTGTAGAAGGTTTTATGTACTAGGCTTATAAGACTGCTCATCCTCTTTTCCTCCAGATCCTTAGGTTCAGAAAACATGCAGCCCCAGAATTTGTACCTTTTACAAGCGAGTGCTGGACAACGGCATAAAATATGCAAGCTGTCCTCACTCTCTTCCCCGCACAATCGGCATCCTTTTTGCTCGGCAAATCCGAATTTGTGTAGGTGAGCCCTGAGGATTACGTGTCCCGTGAGAAGACCAATTCCTACTCTCAGTCTATCCCTGCTCATCGCCAGCAGCTCTTTTGTTCTGTTTGGCATGGGGTGTTTTATCAGCTTGTTTGAATTGTCGACAGCTACTTTTGCTAGCTCCAGCCAGCTTTTGATGGCTCTTCTGCCTACGGCAAAGGGGATGCCGGCGGTCTGTTCAGCCGGGTTCATCTGAGTTCCTATTTTTTTTGTAGAATAAAAACGCTCAAAATTATCCATTTTATGTATTTTTTTCACTAACTTTGAAAATGTCACATCTGTTATTGCAGCATATAATATTATAGATATAGATATAGATATTTTATAGATAGATAGAAATATTCTGTATTCTTAGAAAAAAATACTTAAATACTTTAATCATCTTTTAATATCTTTTTACCAATCGTTTCAAATATATTAAGTTTTTGTCTGCTTACTTTGCTTACCTCTAGAGGTTTACTATAAATAAACGTATATTGTGTGTCATAGATTACTAAGAAATTATTTTTATAATATAATATTTACAATTTTCCTGCGAATTATGGCGTAACATATAAAATTCAATAAATATGATTTCTAATGAATAAATAGAGTAGTCACCATTTTCAACATAACCGTTTATGCTAAAAACACCTGAATTTAAGATTTTTTGTATTAATAAAGTGTTTTTGATAATAAAAAACGAAATCTAGCGTGACCGAAATCGGGCCTTATGGACTCTTTCTCCTTTTGTGCAAATTGTATATTTCTGTTTCATAAAAGAAGGCTCTCTTAAAAATAAGGAATTTTAAATTCGTATTTTAAAAAACTAAATGTATATTTAAAAAACATAGATATTATTCGGGAAACTTCTTAAAAACATGCGTTTAAGACACTTTATGGAACTCTTCCATTACAAAGTTAAAAAAGAAGAAATATAAAGAAAAAGATAATTATTTCTTGTGATATTTTTGAAAACGAAGACGATTTTGGCCTTAGAATCTATTACATCGCAATTTTGAAAAATTTACAGAGAAAGGCTATTCCATAAAAGAACAATTTTATTTCATTAAGAAAAATATATTGTTAGAGAATTTTCAACCCATAAAAATATTTTTGTGTAAACTTTTTTGCGATATAAGAGATTCAATATATTTGGTCATAAACGTCCTATTAAGTTTAAAATATCACAAGAAATAACTATCTTCTCCTTTATATTTCTTTTTTTTTAACTTTGTAATGGAAGAGTTCCATAAAGCGTCTTAAACGCATGTTTTCAAGAAGTTCCGCTTCGTGAATAATATCTACATATTTTTAATTTGGCTTAGATTCTTCTTGAGAACTGAAAGTTTATCAATACCTATATATTTCAGTTTGAACTGAATAAAACATTTCTGTCGTATGCCAAATCATGTTGAAATAGTTTTTTTACAACTCTAATCTCTCAAAGTTCTCAAAATTATGATATGACAAAGTCATTTTTAAGACTAAAATCGTTATTACGTTTAAAATTAGGGCTAATATTAAACGTAAAAACAATGAACAATTATTCCTCTTTTTGAACTGTTCTTCCTTTCTTTTATTTAACTGAACTTCCTTTCTTTTATTGAACTGTTTTATCATTAATCGCTTGTTCGTTGCACGATTATATAGTCACTTATGTCCATTTCTACCAATGTAGATTAACTTTAATCTCGGTTTAACTTACTCTTTACCTTTTTCTAATTCTTAGAACTAGAAAAAGATACAGAATAAATTAAACCGAGATTAAAGTTAATCTACATTGGTGGAAATTGACATAGATATTGCATGATATTCAGTTTATCACGTTTCGCCAGAAACAAACGGTAGTGATCGATGATGCGTTAGCGTCCGAAGCATCCGAGGTGCGGATCGAGGTTGAACTTTTGTGCGGTTGCGATTGCAAAAACGTAGAAAGTTCGTATTGCGAGCACGGGGTCAATGAGTGCGGTATATGCAAATGCGACTTCGGTTGGTCTGGTAAGAGCACGTAACGTCTCTCTTTTTACTCATTTTTATCCGAAAATATATCTTTATCACGTCTCGGACAAGCACTTATACATCTTAGTCGCGCGAAACTTGCTTTTGCAGGAGATACCTGCGACTGCGACGAGAGTTCCTCGATAGAGAACAGGCTGCAATGTACCAACGGCGGAGAGGTCTGTTCAAACAGAGGCGAATGCATTTGCAGCACTTGCAGCTGCGATAAGGGATACAACGGGCACTTCTGCGAATGTTCCCCTTGCGATAAAGTACGATATAGTATTATTTTTTTTATTTTTATTTTATTTTTTTTTATTAATTTTTTTTTAAATTAATAAATTAATTTCAATTAAAATTTTAATAATTTATTAATAATTATTAAATGACGAAAAGCTTGGTATAATTAGTCGATTACAAAAATCGAATTATCGTTCATAAATGAAACTTGATAGACCGATGGGATTGAATGTGGCGGTCGGGGCACATGCGACTGTGGTGTTTGCAATTGTTTGGACGGATGGAAGGGCAGTGGCTGTCAATGCCAGTCCGGTAATGAACTTTGTGTTGCTCCTGGCAGCAAGGAAGTATGTGCCGGACACGGATATTGTAATTGTGGACAATGCCGGTTTGTATAACATATAATATCTCTTATACATAGAACTCATACAGCACAGAACATTGCAGCAACATTTCAGCAATATTTAGGAATATTAAAATTTCAGCAATATTGTTATATTACTGCAATGTTGCTGCAATTTCTGTGCTGTATCCCCTACAGCACGAAATATTGCTACAACATTGCAGGAATATAATTTTGTAAAATTGAAATATTTCAAAAAATATTTCTGAAATCTTGTTACAACATTTCTATGTCTGTATTTAAACAATATTTTGCAATATTCCTGCAATGATCCTAAAATATTTTTAAAAATATTGTAGATATGTTCCTGAAACGTCAATGCAATTTTCATATAATGTCTTAAATATTTCTAAATACTAAATTTTTAAATATTATGCTTATTAATTTCTTTTGTGCAAAGACACAATCATATCTTGCACTAAGTATATGCATAAACTATGCAAAAATTATGACATGTCCGAGCTTCAGTTATGTAGATTTTGGCTATATACAGGGTGGCCCCAAACGTTCCAGCCAGACTTTGAGATTTTATAGGAAATTTAATTCTGAAGAAAAAATTTCCTATAAACATGGGTCGAAAAATGCTTCCTTCAAAAGTTAGCGCCTAAAAACCTCAGAAATCAAGGTTATTTTATACATTTTTACAAATATCAGGGAAAATATGTATTTTTTAATAAAAAGTAGGGAAACAAAAGTTGTAGAGAATTAATTATCTTTCAAATGAGATCAAAATGATTGTAGTACAGTTCATAGATTTTAAGATAATCAGTTTCAAATGTACAAAAAAGTGTTTTTTCGACTATCCAAGGTAGAGCTTTTTAAAAATACCTTTACTTATGCTGTTATGGACTCAGCTAATTTTTATCTTGCTTGTTGGTTATTCCACTAAAAAAATTTTACTTTTCTGCATTGTTTAAACCAATCACCTATTTTAGTTTAAAAAGAATTATTTTATTTTTATGAAAAAAAGGCTTTTATTTTTTATATTTATTGATGTTTTCCAAGAAATTTATTGAGTTTCATTTTCTTTTTATTTCCTTTTCTTTTCACCTTCTGCTCTTCCTTTCATCCTCCTATGGTGATTGCATTTAAATAATGCAGAAAAGTAAAATTTTTTTAGTGGAATAACCAACAAGCAAGATAAACATTAAAAATTAGCTGAGTCCATAATAACATAAGTAAAGGTATTTTTAAAAAGCTCTACAGTCGATAGCCAAAAAAACACTTTTTTGTACATTTGAAACTGGTTATCTCAAAATCTATGGACCGTACTACAATCATTTTGATCTCATTTGAAAGATAATTTAATTCTCTACAATTTTTGTTTCCCTACTTTTTGTTAAAAAATATATATTTTCCCTGATATTTGTAAAAATGTATAACATAACTGTGATTTCAGAGGTTTTTAGGCGCTAACTTTTTAAGGAAGCATTTTTCCATTTATGTTTATAGGAATTTTTGTTCAGAATTAAATTTCCTATAAAATCTCAAAGTCTGACTAGAACGTTTGGGGCCACCCTGTATAAAGCCTGACAAATTTTACATTCGAGAAACAACACCATCTAGCAGCAGTCCTGGAATATCAGAATACATAATCAAAATATATTGTAATATTTCTGGAATATTACAATGTATGTGATTGAATTATGATATTATAGTAATATCTTGCAACATTTCCTGTGACATATTAAAATTACAATATTTCTACAATATTCTTGCAATATTTGTAATATGTCGCATATTGAAATATTCCTGCAATCTTTTAGCAATATTTTGTGCTGTAGGGGATAGGATCAGAGATTCATTTTATTCGATCTAGCTGAAGTTTGAGTGTAAACACTGAATATTTAAAAATTGATTCTCAATATTTGGATATGACACTCAATAGATGAGTGTAAACCCTAAACCTTTGAGTGTTGTTTACAAGATTGAATATTTTCAAGAGTCACTTGAGTGTTAACTCTCATGACTGAAATATTGAGTATGAATGCCCGCAAATATTGTAATGATTAAAGAATACCTTAAACTAACATTTTATTTCAGAGTGCAGCCTATCAAATGCTGTAGTTTATTCATTGAACTACGTATCCAGCTTATTATTATCCTAAACTTTAGTGTAACAGCCGGTTCAGATTAAAGTACAAGTTCAGTGTTACCCTCAACTTGAGTGTTACTCTCAACTTAGAGAGTAACGCTCAAATTAATTCTTAAGTTGAGAATAACACAGAAGTTAACTCTCAAATTGAGAGTAACACTGAAGTTAACTCTCTAGTTGAGGATTACATTCAAGTTGAGTGTCACTCTCAAGTTGAGTGTCCGAAATAACACTTAATTTGAGCGTTATTTTGAGTGCCTTTTTGAGTGTTTTTCGAGTGTTTTTTCCGTAAGGGATGTCCCCCTCGAAACTAGCAACTTTTATTTAAAACATTTGTTTATAAAGCCAAGAGGATCAGAGATGTTAGGGTATATCGTTTAAAATGAGACACTCTGTATATTTGATATGTTGAAACGATTAAATATATATATATATATATATATATATATATATATATATATATATACCTAAATAATACAGTTTTATTAAAAAGCGCATATTCATAGATGCAACGAGACAGCTGCCGATGGTCTGTACTATCGAGGCACATATTGCGAATCGTCGGCGAGCGCAGGTGGCAGTGGACTTTGCATCCTTTACAACTCTTGCGTGAACGTCACGGTCGAATATCCGGAGAAAGCGGAAGAACTATGTCAGACCAATACGACTCTTTACAAAACCGAGCGAGTGGACACGGTGGATACAGGTACACGCGCGAGAGATTTACACCGCCCGGCACAACCTACTTGCTCGCTTTCATACCGCCGTCAAATATTTAAGAAGATATTTCATGAGCGTTTTCGAGAAATATTTACAAGTATTTTTGAGTAGATGACGAGCATTACTGTTTCGTGAGGACGGTAGAAGACAGAACTGTCTGCAACATACCTTATATATACGAATTTCAATCGGATAAAACGGTTACTTTGAGAATCGCCGACAAGGTACATCGTAGATATTATAGACCTGTAAATCTAAATATTATATTAAATATAAACTTTTAAACTACTCACAGGATTGGGAAGTAACTCGTTACTTATAATGAAGTTACAATTAGAGTTACTTTTTTTCTGTAACTATAACATAACTTCGTTCCTTTCTTTCCATCTATAACTATAACTTAACATTTTTTGTAACTAGTAACTAATTTAATAGTTACTTTTATCGTAATTTTATATATTTCAAGCTTATTCATAAACATATAGGCTGCGTTCAGCAGAATGAAGTACTCAATAAATCATTTACATTTTGACATCTGTTCGACTCTGCACGGCAGTTTATACTTGGATATATATTAAGATCTTTTTACTGTCTAATTACTTCGTTTTGTATTAATATGATTGCGAATTTTGTACTCATTTCGGAACTACCTTACGCTCGTGACTCATGGGGGCTCAGTTACTGAATTTCAATATTCACCTGATTATTTAACCATGCGTGAAGTTGGAATTGACAGAGGAATGTTGGCTTATCCCTTGCGTCCGCGGGCGTGAGATTCATCCTTCCGAATTCTCACATTGCTGAAGATGGCTCCAAATGTGGCTGAAACGTACGACGTTTTACTAATATATTTATAATTTTAAGAATGAACAAAGTTTTGTTTCAATTCTTTCCGCGCTGTACTCTTATTTGCCTAATTTTTATACCTTTATTTCAATAAATCATCTTTTAGAATAGCTATTATATAAACATTAAAATTGAAACTTTACTCTTTAAAACAAGCCCCGGACCAATGGTTTAACATGATTTTTTGCAAATTTATAACCGTTTGAATTTGGCGAACTTTTTAATTGTAAAATATTAATCCCATAATTTTGATTCAAGTGTGTATATTAATTTATTATACATTATTAATTCTGTTTATATATTAAATATATTTTGATTTTAAAGTCTTAAAATAATTGTGATTTACTATATATAAAATAATATAGCATATAACCGAATGTTTAGTATAATAAGTAAAATAATTTAATAAGAAATTTTTAGAAATGTAAGATCTTGTATTTAAAATAGCAATACGCGCATAAACATTACAAGAAATTAACAGAAAAGTAACTGAAAAGTAACGATTCGTTACTTTTTGAGTAACTATAACTGTAACATGTTACTTTTCAGAGTCGGTAACTTATAACGGTAACTAGTTATTTTTTCAGAGAAAAAAATTGTAACTGTAACTAATTACTTCTACAACGTAACTTTCCCAATCCTGACTATACATATATTATCGTAAAATATAATAAAATTTTCCATACGAATCTGATAGATTTGTCGCACGCTAATGCACGCCGCATTCATTCCGGGAATCATCTTCGGCGCCGTATTGCTACTTGGAATGATCGGCTTATTAATATGGAAGTAAGTTAAAAACCGTTCTCGCAAATCTACCGCTTAATGAAATAGAGTGATAAAAAGTTGTGTCGAATTTTAATTATAGCCATAAGCATAAAATGATTTCTTTGACCGTAGGTTTTGGATTTTGATACAAGATCGTAGAGAATATGCAAAATTCGAACAGGAACGACAAAGAACCGTTTACGCTTTAGACGAGAATCCACTTTTCCGTCCAGCCACCACTCGATTTAGGGTACCTTCCATGTACAAGGATGATTGAAAATAATAATCATTATGTGTAAAAGCAAACGTATAATTGTTACTCGTGTATTTTGCCGTCAATCATAACCCACACAGCATGCATATCCAAAAAACATCCAGAAGATATCCCGAAGACATCTTTAGGCGATAGGATATCTTTGGGATATCTTCTGGATGTCTTTTGGATATGCTGTGTGGGAAGATACAACAATCATGTTTAGAATTTGTAAATATTTCTAATAAAGTGTGCCATAAGTCAATTTTTAATTTATATTTCACACAATTGCGCGATTACAATTGCGATTTGCATTAACTTCATCAACGTCGAACGGAAGAAAAGAAGTTTCCTTTCGAAGATCCTTAATGTATTTCGTTCCAAAACTGATTAGCAGTTGTAAACGAAACATGCTGTATCTAAATAGCAAGAATGTTTTAAATAAAACTACAAATCTACGTAATGACACTGTAATACTTTCATTAATTCATAATTTCGTGTTTATACAAACGCTATCTGAAATTGATGTGGTTGTCCATTCATATCCAAGCGGTTCTCTATAAACAATGTCCGAGATAGGCTCATTTTGGGACCATACCGACGTCAATGAGGATCCATCGGGAAAAACATATGTTCCTATACCATTCATTATCCCATTTGCATCAACGTTTCCCTTGTATTGTGCATTATTGTTGTATCTTGTAAAAACATACAGACAGAGTTGGGTGAGTTAATATTTTTTTTAACTAAATTAAGTTGAAATTAATAGCTTATAAAATTAATTTAGTTACGTTAAAAGTTACATAAACAGAAAACTAACTCAATTAAAAGTTACGTTAAATTAACTTAAGTTAAATTAAAAGTTAATTTTGAAAAACATTATTTATATTAAATTAGAACGTCGTAATTTTTTAAAGTTAGCTCATTCAAAACAATTATAATATGGATTATCAAATAAATTTAATATTTTATTTGTAAATTAAATTGTATATGAAATAACAAAGAATATTGTTTTTATGTGTGGAAATGTATTTTTTCTTTCATATAAATAAATTTTTAACTTAATAAAAAAGTTAATAAGATAAAATTAATATCTTTTAAAAATAACTAGTTGAAGTTAAAAATTATCTCATTTAAAATTAACCAAGTTAAGTTAAAAGTTATTAACTTTTTAACTTTATTATTTAACTTTTAACTTTTTAACTAGTTACTACCCAACCCTGCATACAAATGTTATCAGAAACGTTTTTAGAATCGTGATTAGAATCACATTCTATTAAACAATTCGAAAACTATTCATTAAACATAAATTAATTACCGAATGTGAAATTCATCGCTGCCGAACTCATCGTTGTACCATTTACCATCGTACACGTCGAAATTATCAGTTGTGTACACTCCCTGGCCTAAAAATCGCGATATCAAATGTCAATATATATCGGTACGTGACTCACCGATTCAGATAAGAAATATTGGCAATAATCGCATAATCGCTATATATAAATATACGAAATGTTAACCTTGTTTGACTAAGGTGCGTCTGTCAATGTTTACTTGATATTTTCCCTCGTAGCTATCTCCGTTTTTAAAAGTAAATCTTGCAGTGCTAACTTCTACGTTCGAATTTTCGGTGTCGACCAGTTTGGAAGTTTTGGAAGTTTTCGAGCCACTTCGCTTCATGTTTGAGCGACTCCTTTTTCTTTCCTCTTTTCCTTTAATCTCTCACGTAAAAAACTTCTTTCGAAAATCATACATATTAAAAACTTTATTATGTCATAATACACACAAGTATAATTTAGCTCTCACTTTAAGAATTATTGCACGATGACTCCTGCGAGAAATGGAAAGCTTTCGGCGTGTCGCAAAGCAGAAAGCAACGAAGTCTCAGTGAAAGTTAGTCTTTTCGTGTTATTAATCCGTTTACGCACGAGAAACGATGCTACGTATTACGCCCGAAGAATTACACGATTTCTAAGAATTATCGAATCATTTCTTTTCAGTCATTTAACGAATCTGCGAGAGGACACCGTAATGAAAACAAGAACGATTTAGTTGTCAAAAAAAGCAAACAATATGTTCCTCAACGAAACACTTTGCCAAATTTCTACATATATTTAACATATCATTCGTGTAAGGAAGATAAAATTTATTATGTTTTCTTGAGTTATAAAGTATAAAACAGTTATAAAATACATCATAATATGTATTTTAATTACTTTACTTTTCCAAAAATAAACTGTGGCATTTATACACGGAAAGAATGGTTTTGCTGAAATATCTAAAAATTTGGCCAGATACAGATCTGAAAATAATTTTGTTGGGTCAGAAAAATAATTATGTACAACGCCCAAAATAGTTGCTAGAATATCAAAACTTTTTGCAGCATTATCATCATGTTTGAATGTCCTACATAGTTACTTTCGATAATCCAACAAAATTATTTTCAGATCTGTATCTGGCCAAATTTTTAGATATTTTAGCAAAACCGTTCTTTCCGTGTACGTATAGGAGTTAATCAGCATTTTTTAACTAAAATTTATTGCATATCTATTGTAGATATCTTATTAGACAAATATAGAGATTATATAAAAGAATTAATTTATTATCATTTTCTTAGAAGGGGAGGGGAGATATGGTCAGTTTATATAAAAGCAATATACATATATATTTATATCGGTTTTTACATTGTTTAAAAATATTTCTTGGTATATCTTTAATTATAAAATACATCGAAAATAGATGAGATTTTGTAATTTTAATATCATATTTTATACGAATATTTCGTACACGGATATTTTAAGGATATGAATAATTTACGTAAATTTTCGACATATATGAAGACATCTCTCAAATAATTCTGTTATAAGATTTGTGCTCATATATTATTAATATAATGTAAACTTTACATATTATACACGTTACACATTCTAACACCCTTATAACAATCAAATATCGGTTCAACGAGCGATATTACATAATTAATTACTTAAAGCTACGCTTTGGAAAATTGAAGCTTAAGCCGCGCGCAAATTGCATTGTACATCATTCGTAGATAAATGTATAGTAATATACATTATTCTTATAACGCAAATATCTCTTACATATATAAAACAACGGATAGGAGAAACAAAATCTTTATAAATTCTGTAAAATCGTTAAACAGTTTGTTTTTAATTATCATTACGGTATATAAACACGATTCTATAATTTTACGTGGTACAAATTACAGATATTCTAATATTACTCTTATACCTAGTACTGACATCATTTACAGGTTCAGTATCACATTTTTCCACCATATGTGCTTATTTATCATTATATTTGTTTTCATGTAAAAAGATAAAAGTTCACGCGACGAGATGGAGAAATAACTTCAAGTCGATATCCTATTGTTATCAAAATCACATTCAGCGTTTTGAAATTACTATAAAATTTCCATAAACGCGAGTCGTATTGATAGGATTGCGAACCGCTAGTACAAGAATACCGTTGCACGCTTCTGGATTAAAGTGTAATGCAATTGCTTAGCGAGGAAGCCCGCTTCAATTTTGCGCAATATTAAGCAAGATGTTGCTAAATAGACCGACGCAATTTCGAAACAATCCGCCAATATAATCACCGCGAAATCATCGTCTATATGGAAGCTTTTTATGTTGTGCTAGATCATACAATCGAGAGCAAGATCCTGTTCTAATAAGGTCGAAATGCACTTGCACTTCTCTCTCTTCTTCAGCGATCGACCGATCGGCTAATCGCTGAAGATGTAACAAGAAGAAGCTTGAAGAGGAAGTAGCATCGTGCAAGTGCAATTCTACTCGCTATATCTGAAACAGGTAGTATTTTTGATCAACGCTGTACGCGTGTTCCGTCCCATACAGGACAGAACGTTGCAGCAACATTGCAGTAACATTGCAATATTGTCGAAATGTTGCTACAATGTTCTGTGCTGTATGGGGTGTACATCTATATCTATACCCATACAGTACAGAACATTGCAGCAACATTGCAGTAACATTGCAATATAACCGGAATATTCCAGTAACATTGCAATATTGCCGAAATGTTCTGTGCTGTATGGGGCGTACATCTATATTTTCTATCCACCGAAATAATTTAAAAGATCGCAACATTAAAGGGGTCGCTGGATGCAAGGCGAAGATGCGGTAGGAAGATTCGAAATATATTCTAGATTGATATTAAAACCGAGACGGAGCAAGAAAGTTCAAGGCTTCCTTTCGGAGCTGGAGATACGTCTGGCCAATTGTTGATGGATGGCGGCGCCGTTCTGATCCTTCGATAGCGGTATGGTAGATTCCTCTTCCGCGATAGCTGCAGCTGTAGCTGCGCACACCTTGCCATCTTCGTGACTCGGTGAAGCGTCTTTGACCAGCCCACGAAGAAACATCGCGACACATGGCCACGGAAATATCCTGCGTTTTATCGATTATGCAGTTTTTCCTTTGTGTACGCGACAAAATAAAGATGAGGTAACAAATTACTTACCACTTTAGAGCAATCAGTATTTGTAAATAGCCTGGAATGATGGCATATTTCTCGTTACACCTCATCGCCATTATTATCCTATCGGCTACTGCATTTGGACTTAGAGTTGGGATGTATCTAAATTCCGAATATTGTACTATGTTATTCCTTCATCTTGTATTATGTTGGGAGTTAGTCTGATCAAATGTTTTAAAAATTCTCTAGAATTTTTTCTAATGCAATTTAATATAAAGAAAAAAATTAGGAATTTGCACAGTGCTTCCTCATTAATTTAAAGGGGGTCAAATTAAGAAGAGGCACAATGCATCATCAACATTTTAGTTGGTTCACAAAGCTTCCTCTATGAGGAAGTTTTTTTATTTCTTCTTTTTTTTAGTTTGGCTTCCTCATAGAGGAAGCTTTGTGAACCAA
>NJRQ01000791.1:1535-15177 GCA_003063805.1 Aphaenogaster ashmeadi
ATAATAAATATAATATTTATAACAATAACTTATTTTCTATACATTTTCAAATGTTTAAGACATTTTATTTTGGTACAAGCGTCAATGTTGTGAAAAGACAAAAATATAAATTACAGTTTTCCAAATATAAGATATTTAAGCGTTAAATTTATTGATTCTTTTGGGAATCCTTTAGGTATCCTTCTGGGGAAGAAAGATGTATCGCTTGTAAATTATGTGAAGCAATATGTCCTGCGCAAGCTATTACAATTGAGGCAGAAGAAAGGGCAGATGGATCTCGACGGACTACAAGATATGACATTGATATGTCAAAATGTATTTATTGTGGTTTTTGCCAAGAAGCTTGTCCAGTAGATGCTATTGTTGAGGTATTCAAGTTCTATTGTTAATTGAAAGATAGATAAAATAACACAAGTAGGTTTAATAAAAAGATGAGAGAATTTTATAGAATTAATAAATGAAAAATATTTCACAGGGTCCCAACTTTGAATTTTCAACTGAAACTCATGAGGAAATGCTGTACAATAAGGAAAAGCTTTTAAATAATGGAGATAAGTGGGAATCTGAAATTGCTAGTAATATCCATGCTGATCATTTGTATCGCTAAACATTGTGTTGTAATGTAGTCACACATAATTAATGATCAAGTAAAAGGATACGGAATTTAATATTAAAGAGAATTCTTTTCCTACCGCTTGACATATAATATATGAAAATGTTTGAGGGCAGACCAAATAAAAGGATATGTAGTTAAATGTGTGTGTGTGTGTGTGTATACTTTTTTAACAAATATTTATTTTACGCAATGAAATACTTAAAATAGTAGGGTAAAATAGAAAGGCGGGTGTGAAGCTAGACCAGCTAAGCTGATTCCTAACGTCACCTACTAGTACTACGTTTACGCGAGGCGTTACTTCTGTAGTAACTTACTCAAATTATCGTAACTTACGATAATTTGAGTAACTTACGATAATTTGAGTAAGTTACTATAGAAGTAACACTCGCGTAAACGTAGTATAGATCTAAAACACTATTCATTGCAAGATTCATTCCCCGCTGGTGTTGGAGGTTAAAACAGAATCGGGCGTTATCGACAGAACTTACAATTGGAGATGCTGTGTTATCGATAGGGTTTAGTACTAGTTTGTAAAATGTGCCACCGAACTCCGTGCGATGCACAAATGCTTATGTCCTTCTTTGGAAACTATCTTATGTATCTGATTCTTTTTAGTTATAAATACTATGAAAATAAATAGTATGTAAGCGCAAAATATCCAACCAACTACATCCACAGTAATATTATTTAGGAAGTTGGATGTATTTTTAGTTAGGAAACAATTCGTTTTTAATTGTCAATAGTATGACTGGGTTACTTGCATTCTGCATAGTCTTTTTAATCCTTTATTGTTTTTTTACCCGGTAAGTATTGGAATTTACACAAAAGTAATGTCAGCTTACAATAAAATAATTATACATCACAATTGTCTGTTCAACAGAGTGGTACCAAGGCTGTTAGCATGGATAGTGAAACGTCGTTATAAAATTCACTTGCGAGTAGGTCATATATCTGTACCTTATTTTATCTTCCGTGATGTCAATGTAACTAAAAATGGCTTTACATTGGTGAGTTTTTCAAGTCACAGCGTATGAATATTATATGTAATGCGATATTTATTTTTAGCAAATTGAAGAAATAAGCATACGCAGCAGTTTGCTTAGTAGTGACGTAGCAAAACTGTTAGCTGTTGTTATGAGAGATGTCAGAATAAATAAGGATGTCCCAGTTGGTCCAACGTGTAAGATAAAACAGTCTAATGAATTATTAGATTTTAGAAACAAGAAAATACCTCCGATTATAATAAAATGTGTCCAGGTACATGTGCAATGTTAAGATTTCAAGTTGTTATATTTTTCTGTATTATAAAACTCGTTACACGGACTATACCTTTATTGATGGCTTTATCGATGATTTTTTTTCAGTTTACAGCTGTACATGTAGAAAACGTAAGTCTACTGGCTCTTGGCAATGGCTGGTTGGCTAATGGAAATGCAGAAAGCCTAAGCTTAGATGGGAGTATTGTACATGGTGCACGTACACTTTTAGCCTCTGCCTCTATTGTTGGTGGAACTATGAAACTACTGCGACACGCTTCAGATGCGTGTCTCTCTCAAATAACATTTGCTGGAACAGTAGAAGCCACGTTTAAAGCTCAAGGAGAGCTTTCGGTCGAGGTATTAATAACATCACAAATTTAATGCGTTAATACTTAAAAATTAATGAAAAAGGAAAAAAGATAATCTTTTGATAACAATTATTACTAAAATTATAAAAATAAAATCTATTTTATACCTTTCGGTAGTAAATGGATTTTTAATAAGTAAATCTGATTATCAATCGTTTTCAAAAGGAATCAAATGGGATCTAATTTACAGACATTATGTATCGGAGTAACACAAACTGAAGGATCTGGCGGTGCAGGTCTCATTCAGTTCTTGAGAGATAGAAGTTCGCTAAGTACTACGGCTTGTACATGTAACAATGTACATAGCAATTCCTCCAATAACTTAATGACTAGAATAGCACCTATTTTGCCGAAAGTAAGTCTCCTATATTGTAGACAAACAGTAATGACAAGTATTACCATAATTACTCACGCTACTCTTGTAAAGTGTTGTTAAACTGCCAATAATATTTATAGGATTTTACATTGAAAATCGGTAATTCATTGATAATAGCTGGCAGAGAGGATAGTAGTTTGGTAGGTTTAGAGGGTACCTTGAAAAGTCTTCAAGTCCATGCAAAGTTTCAAGCTAATAGGACGCGATTGAATTTTACTATAGGCCTAGATGGTCTGTGTGTCCGAGGAAAGCTTCCTATATTAACTCTACATTCACTATCGATCAATACAAAGGTAAGAGTTAAGGATAGATTAGTGTGAAAGTAAACGACACGAGAGAATGGATAATTTTTAATCACTCTTATTTGCTCATGCTCAATTTTGTGTAGATGGAGGAGAACGTTTTGTGTGTTGATGTACAGCTGAATAATCTTTCGATAATGTATGATCATAGGGACTGGGAATTGTTGCTATATAATAATGAAAATGACATTTCAAAACCTGTTAGCAACATGTCGATGAAAGATAGATTACCAAATTATGAAATAACATTAAATACCGAGCTGTATGATTCTTCGTTGAACATAAAATTACCAGATGTGCAAGAAGCATCTTGTGGTGTCGCACATATGAAATTCGCCTTGAACTCGTCTACAGGTAGGCCGTACTTTTTTCTTTTATCCAAATCATGAACTGAATCTTTAATTTTTGCGATACGTTTTCTGTAACAGACAGAACAAAAAATCTAACTACAGAATTGGTCGTTGAATCTCTATATTGTGCATTAAATGGCGCCAATAACAACATCTCTGAAACCTCTCATCAATGGGGCAGCCCACTTTCCGTTGGGGTATTATTAGCGACTACTCGTAGCAACGCCATAGGAATTGCAATTGATGCTCTCATAACAGAGTGGAGTTTAGAGCTCGCGAAATTTCTCGAACAAGCTTACAAGTAATAATAAAATCATTATTTAATATTAAAGTATAGAAAGGAGAATATATAGCGCGGATGTGAAATAATTGCAAAAATAATTGTAGATGTTACCAAAAATGTCGACAACCAATGGTGAAAAAGAAGGATACGATATCACGCAGCTCTATTCAATTGAATCTTAAAGTAACAAACTGCAATCTATTCTTCATTGCAGAAAACGAGCGTAAGTCTTTAATAGTGTCACGCCGCTAGAAATTGTTTCTTATGTTATACATATCTGTTTTAGTATCTATAATGATGCGTTTGGATGTAGCGACTGTGGAACAAAATATAAAGCGATTCGTATGCGTGGCAGAAGGTATGAGCGCAATAACTCTCAATAAGAACGAGCCGATTATGTGTCAACACGCGCAAGCTTTAACACATCCGTTTTTGGCAATACGAAAGTGCAAGGCTGCAATTAGTTCTGACGCCGTAAACATTAGTCTCGATGGCACTAACTTAGCATGGAGTCCTAATTTACATCTTCGTTTATTGCAATTCTGGGTGGAGTCTGAAGATTTTAGATCTATTGTCAGAAAAGAAATGAGCGCAACTCGTATCGAAGGTAATAAAGTCATGTCGTTGAATTAGCTATTTATGAATTGGTTGCGGTTAATATTTTAGTATAACTAACTCTTAGCATGGGATAATCGCGTTTACTTTATTTGCAGAAGTGCAAAAAAAGAAACGCGTTTTGGATTTACTAGCCACAGGTGGGATCACCATCTCTATAGATATTTCTACTAAACATTTCTTGATACTGACGTCCGATCAGCTACGTTGGTCGCAGGGTGAATGGAGACTCACCTATGTTCGAGTTACCCTAGACATGGCTGACATAATTATGATCGAGGGTTTTGAATTGATTAGGATAGCCGATAATGCGGAAGTGCGGGCGGAGAGACAAAGCAATGAGGGTTTCGTGTTGGATTGGAACGATTGCTGGGCGCTGAACATCGATTCCATCAAAATTTGTTTTCCGTATGAGCATCAATTTACAAATGCGATACAAAATGAGTTGCTTAGCATTAGGAAGTGGTTGAAGGAGATTCATTCCTCGAGCATGCCTAAACGGGAGTCCTTGCCTTGCGATTTGATCATCAAAATCAAGGAGTGGACGTTTGAACTTAGCGATGATCCGTTTGAGGTACGTCTACGCGACAATTACGAGCTACTGGAAGACGAGTACAAGGAGAGCTTGAAACGGCAGGCGATGTTGGATGCCAAGGTTCAGGAACTTTGCCGCGCGCACTTGCTGCTACCGCAAGGAAAGGTCGAGGAATTATACACCAGCTTAAATAAAAAAAACGCAGAGATCTATGTGCAGAGATGGAAACAGATGCAACGGGCGGGTCCCGCGAGGACTCGATTGTTCGCATGGACCATGTTGGATCTGGAGATATTAGCCTTGGCCGATCCGTCCATAAATGGCATGGAGAAGGCGGTGAGAGCACTCCGAGAAATGGATTCAGAAACACCTTGGCCCGAGGATGGTATGGAATTCAATACCGTGTGGGTCCGCGGGATCAGCCTGAAATGCGCCGAGTGGAAGCTCCAACTTCGTGATTTCCCGCAGCCGCTGCTCCTGGTGGAGAACCTGAATGTATGGGGCAGATTAGCCGGAGCGGAAGCTTTAGCACCACCGAGGGCCAAGAGGACCGTCAGAATTGAAATCGGCGCGCCATGGGATGATATAGTAGTGGAAAGAGGAATGACATCTCTCAAGTATTATCACGATCTCAATTGGGACATCGACAAATTCAGATATGCGTTCGGTCCATGCTGGGAGCCGGTGATAGCGCAGTGTAATCTCAGTTTCGAAAAGATCCTTCATCCGTCGAGAGATCCAAGCCCGCCGTTGCCGTTCTGGGATAAAATGCGACTAGCTCTTCACGGCAGACTGACGCTCTGCGTAAAACAGTTGACGGTACTGTTGCACGGCTCTTTGGATCCATACAATACCACGGAAGAGATGGAACTCACATGGACTGGACTGGAGCTTGACTGGACGCAAGGGAAGATCATTATTAAGGGCGATCTCGACGTGTATGTACGTACAGCAAGTAAATACGACGATTGTCGATTACTACATTTGCCTAATGTCAGATTGAGCGTTAAATTAGCGTGGGTATGCCTAGGCGATCCACGTGATCATCACGCCGCTATACCCTGCGCCCCGGATCGATTGCCCGAATACTCTAGCAATCAAGAACACGACTCGTTCAGGGCGTTTCGCTCTCAGAACCTAAACGTCAGCCTCTCGTTGGAGACCAAGCCGACTGGCTCGCCTACGCTGACTAGTGCGCCAACGGCGCTGCTCTACGGCAGCACGTTGAGATGGTTCGAGAATCTGAAATTAATTTTGTCAGGTGCGACGAGGCCCACAAGAAAAGGCCCGTTGTTCAAAAACATTCGGCCCAGGAAAAAACAACTCAGCAGACATTACAAGAAAGTCCGACTGACTTTAGCCTTCCATCGTTTCCACGTCAACTACTGGATGTCGTTTGCCATGCAGCGAGGCTTCGAGGTGACCGGTGGTCGAGTCGCCTGCAGCTCGGAGCACAATCTTGCGTTGCATCCGATTGATGACGGGCTGATCCATCGACCGCGGGCAGAATGGTCCATCGTGTACATGAACTGCGAACTGAGCGATGCCGAGATTTGGCTGAAAAGTGCATTGCAGGAAGACGAAGTGGAGAGCGCATCGCTGCGTCAGCCGGTCGAAAAGTGTTACTGCTTGAGCGTGGCGCGCGTCAGCTACGGCAGGGAGGCGATGGTTGTTGGGGTGAGCGGTGACACGCCGATTCATCGATTGGTCGTGCACGATCTGCGCGGTGCCTGGACAAAGACCAATCGTGACGTTGCCTTCGCTCTCTTCGACTCCTTCATCAAGACTCAACAATTGAAAAAGAATTTGTCAACTGCAGCGCTCAAGGGTTTTCACAGGGACAACAGCTCGACACTCAATCCACACAAGAACCGTACCAGCAGACCGACCGTGGTCGATCAACAGGGCACCTCCACACAGGTTGTAACGCCGTCGTCCTCCGTGAAGCCGCAACAAGGAGAGGCGGCGGGAATGTTGCAGAGACTGATAGCGGAGGCCACGAACAAACCCGTGGCTTTCAGTGATGATCTGTCGGTGCAAACCAGAGGACAACAACTGCGCGGACTAGCGGCATGTCATCAGGATGACGTCTTGCATAAGAACTGGCTAAGTACGTAAAAACTCTATTCGCGTAAACGCTAGTAAATGAAAATTTTGCGTGAAGCGAAGTGTTGTATCTCGTTTGTGATAAGGACAAAAGGGCAAAGAACGAAAGATTTAATAGACATAATTCTTTTCAGTCGCTTTGGTAAACAGCCAAGTGTTATTGAAGGGCATCGAAACCCGCGGCTACGTGATTCTCTCGGCGGCTAAAGCAGAAATCCTACAGAGAGTTCATCATCCGGTTTGGAAGGAACGGTCTCTTGTTTCGAAAACGACTTGGGTCGGCTCATTAGAATGTATGCAATATTACGCCACTGTAAGCGCAAACATCGACGACAATATCGATGACAATATCATGTGGCTGACATTGGATAATATACAAGTACGTTTGTCAAAATGTGAACTTGACATGTTCAAAGCAAGCTGTATGTTTACGTCGTGTGTCACATTTTAGGAGAAAGATTCTACTATTATAGCCGGCTTACCGGACGTCCCGGCTCTAGTGGGATCTGGTCAGAGCGTCGGCGGTGTAGTCAGTCAAACGGTGGGAGGCGGTGGCGGCCCTCAGCATCAATTGCAACGCATAGTGTCCCGATGCAAGTGCGAATTCTTCTACGTCGGTTACGGTCAGACCTTGGATGTGGGGTCTGTGGATCAAGTGCCGGCTCCGCCCAGGGAAGAGGTCAGCCCATGGGAGAGGAAGGATCTAACTGCGGCCGACGCGTTCACCTTGATGCATCACGATTTGGATGTGTGCACCAATTCGTTGCAATACGCAATGATCCTGGATATAGTCAACAATTTGCTGCTATATGTAGAACCGAGGCGGAAGGAGGCCTCGGAGAGGTTGCAAAGGATGAGATTCCAATTACAGTTGCATTCCGTCGAGGACCAAAAGAGGCCGATACAGCAATTACAAAACACAGTGCGCGGTTTGGTGGCGAAATTGAGACGGTTGGAACGCGAGACATACTTGGTGCAGAAAGCGCTGGCCGACGAGTCCAGTCCGGAATTAATGACAGAGATGGAACGTTTGGAAGCGAGCGTATTCGAATGCAAGGAACAACTTAGCGCCAAGGCGGAGGAATTGGATGTCATGTTGAGTTGTTACAAAGAAACTACCGCTCCGGCGGCCGCGTCGACCACGCTCAAGGACAAGCCGGCCGCGGTGGCCAGGGTAGCTGAGATTTGCTTTAAACACGCACAATGGAGGCTAACGGATGCGGACGGTCAGCTGGGTATCGCCGATCTTATTCTAACCAATTTTCTTTATACGAAAACTAGCAAAACCGATGATTCGGTGGAACATCTGCTGGAACTGGGATATGTCCGGATGACGAATTTATTGCCGAATCAGATTTACACGGAAGTACTTGTACCCACGGAGTTGCAGAGCAACATGCCTGTAGACCGACAAAGAGCTCTTCGCGTCTTCTGCAGAGAAAAGGCGCCGGTAGCGGGGATTTCTGTGAAGGAACACTTTGAGATCAATGTAGTGCCTCTTACGATAGGTAAGTAAATGTATAACTTGTGTCGAATACAACAGAGCCTCACTCCTATGTGTCACATTGTATGTGACTTGTTTCGCTTTTCTTTAGGTTTGACGAAAAAGTTCTTCAATACTATGCTTAAATTTTGTTTCCCTGAGAGGGATCCGGAAGGCATAGAGGAAGCACCGGCGCCACAACGTGATTCATCCTTTTATGTACCAATCGAGAGAAGAGACGATGTGGAGAAAATGAAGGAAAGAGCGGACAAGAACAAATTGTTCATATACATTAAGATACCGGAAGTACCTGTTCGCGTATCGTACAAGGTAATACTTTATGAGCTGAAAAAAATTAAATGTCCTATCCGTTACTCTTACTCGCGAGTTATTCTTTAAAATTCAATATTATTCTTACAGGGAAACAAGGAGAAGAACCTTGAAGATGTACGTGACTTTGCGCTAGTCATACCAACTTTGGAATATCATAACGTGACGTGGACATGGCTTGATCTACTTTTGGCCATGAAGAGCGATTCCAGGCGTGTAATATTGAGCCAAGCCATTAAACAAAAACTGCAAATAAAACCGAGAGGTCCACCCGAGGAGTCTGCGCCGCAGGAAGAAGACAAGGCTCGTCTTTTGTTAGGTACCAGACATCTTCCTGGGGACGCGAGAAAAAAGAGCGTCTTTAAATTTAAATAATTTATACATCTGATGACTTATGTAACTATAGTAATTTATTTGTATGTAATTTATTGATAAATGTTACGTTGCGAATTTGTTTGTTTATCATCCAATTAAATTGTACAAATAACTTTTTTAAGTCACTATATATATATATATATATATATATATATATGTGAAACATGTAATACACACACACACACACACATCGTCCTAAGATAATGAATCTTATCTTTTCCATATAGCATTTGCGATGGCAAAAAGATGTGATATTGGTACAAATTATTTCTAAAAAAATGTATAAGAATTTGCCACTCCTCAACTCCCGTTATTTTATTTATCATATTTTTTTCTATCATGTGTCATTCTCTCAGTTTATCATAATAATCTCGGCGTCATAATTAGGTATTATCGAAAATTAAAAATTGTTCGGGAAAATTTTCTACAGAATATTACAAGTGAAGAAAGAATTATATTTAATGAAAAAAAAAATATTTTTATCTAAATAAATTAGTCTTACATTTTTACACGCACGCACGGGCGCGCACACACATACACACGTACACGCACGCACGCACATACTCAATATAACAAATTACTTTTTATCGATTACCTCTACTTGTTAACGTATAGCTGACTCTTTGAGTCAGTAATTTTTATGGATTATGTACAATGTTCAAGCGTACTTTGTTGAAACATCTACAAAATATGTGCGAAGTTATAGAGTTATTAGAGGTGCCTCGGCATTTTTCTTTGCGTGTCTCCATGTATTCAGGTCAGCCAAAATTCGCCTGCCATATGCAGTATGTAGCTCGCGAAAAGTTATTCTAGTCCTAGGTACGTTTTCTGTCCTACCAGGCGCCGATCTAACACTTTGAGAACGATGATGAGAGTCTGGTCTATTGAACGGATTATGCCGCTGCCTTGGTGGAGCCTTAGGGGATTGTTGAATCGGTGTGGATGCTGTTTCTTCCTCCACAGCATCCAATTGACGTTGCAGTTCTGTCACCATAAGTTTCATATAATCATAACTGGCGCATGCCAATGCTTTCATCCATTGTTCCATAGACTCCTAAATATCATTGTCTCTCGTTAAACGCGTTTACCAGACACAAGCGTAAATAGCGTAAAGTGACATTATAAACATCTATTTACCTGAGACTCTGCCGCTAAAACATAACTTCTGTTGTTTGGTCCATGAAAAACTATCTTGAAACCAAATTGTTCCTCGTCCTCCGCTAATTCGATGGTACAGCCTTCGAGTACGATCATGCCTACCGGCTCTTTGTCACCACGGCGATCAAAGTAGAACAATATATTTCCTTTGAGAACGAACCATCGCCTTTGATATCCACGATTTATCTCTCCGCGTTTATTCAGCCAGCCTTCACGGTCTACCGGCGTTGCAGAGGTCGCGAATGCCACCATATTCTTCTCATTGATTTTCATGGCTTTTAGCAACGTATTCTCATTCGATCCACAATTTTCTGCGAACTAGCGGTACACTGTACACTCACGCGATCGAGTCTGACATACGTCAAATTACATTAGCTGGATTCCGTAAAGCGCGCATTTTTCTATAGTAAACGTTACGTATGCTATAGATATATGCGCTTTACGGAATCCAGCTATTGTAGAACCGTGGCAAAAGCGGCAAAAGATACACTTTCAGGTTATGTTACGTAGGCGCACCTCGTCTTTCTCTTTATATCTAATATTGTAGTTACGTAAGATATATATAGAAAATATCCCGTATATCTTTTGACATGTCATTGATAAAGAGCGTTGGTAACGTGATTCGATCATGACAATTATAGAACGTCACATCATTTGTGTCAGGTAATATTACGTACAATCATTTCTTTGAGAAAAAACTCGACAAGAATATTACAAGATACCTCATCATCGGTGGTGCATATAGGTACATCAATGTACGTTTTACATGTTTATACGTCGCGTAAATACCGCATAAATACCACGAGAATCATTTCAGAAAAATCACAATCTTATCGTGCCTGCACCGCGTATGCTGTCATCAGCTGTGACACAGTCAAGCATAGCTCCACTATTATCACTAGTTTCTCTTTTTATTAAACCTGCCAAAAACTGTGTCAAGCTATGGTGGAAAGTCGTTGTGTTATTGGCTGCATTGCTTTTAAGTCCTATTTTAAGCAAAATAGAGGTATCGGCAAATGGAAAAAATGAGGTAACGAATCTGATTGGCTACGCCATATTGCAAGTACCTTTTAAAATGAAGCGTCATCAGCGCATGCAACGCAAGAAAAAAAATTCGTGTAATAACGTGTAACAGCCGATGGTAGCGGTGACCGATGGTGACCAGTCCACGATTGACTATCGCATATTTCGTATTTCGTATTGTGTATTGCGTATCGCGGATCGCGGATCGCGGATCGCGGATCGCGGTTATTTTTGTAAAATTGTAAGGTAACACTTTTAAAGATGGGAAAGGGATTTAACAATTATATGTGCAAAAAGTTTTTTCATCCAGCGTCACGAGACAATTTGAAGCGAGTATGCAATCTAATCTCTCTTTATGATAACAGAATATTTTTAATTCTCTTGATATATATGAAAAGAAAATCATATCCATGTGTTAAATGCATGCTATTGTATCTCAGGTATGGATGGCGGAACAACAAGCAGAAGCTTACAAGAAGAAGCAAGAGGAGTTGCGAGTGCAGTACGAGAAGGAGCAAGATCTTCATAACAATAAGTAAGTAACTTAAAAATATCGTATAACAGGCAGTCTTGTTCCTAATGTAAAGTTTTTTTCAGAGCACTGCTTAGCAAAGAGAGTAAGGATAAACTTAGTGTCAATTTTATGTACGAACCACCTCCCGGAGCAAAGAAAGAACGGGAGAAGGAAGACAACGAGCCTGAATATAAGTTTGAATGGCAGCGGAAATACAATGCTCCAAGAGAAAGCTACTGCAAAGGCGATAGCGAAATTCGAGATCAACCCTTTGGCATACAAGTGAGGAATGTACGGTGTATCAAATGTCACAAATGGGGACATATCAATACAGGTATCTTAAAGATATATCTAGTAAGGTGCAAAATCATATATAATGAAAAACAAACGTTGATAATAAAATATTTTTAGATAAGGAGTGTCCCTTATACAGTCAAGCAATGAGTGTTGTAATGGCAAATAATAATTTGCAAACACCATCTGCTCCAGACACTATGACGCTCGTACAACAGATGCGAGAAGATGGTCTGGCTTTGAAAAAGTAAGTATATGTGTTATACGCATATATGTATTTTATACAATGTTTAAATAGGTTTTATTACATAAATAATATTAACTAAAAATAAATTAATATCAGTATATAAATAAATGTTAAACTATTGCCTTTTTATATTATAGATCTGCGTTGGACGCGCAACAACATTTACGAGTTCCAGAACATGAGCATCTTATGGTCTCTGAAGACGAGGAGCAGTCGGAATTGTCATTCCTAAAATCTCTGTCAAAGAAGGAAAAGAAAAGATTATTATTGTAAGTTAATTTAAGTACATAATATTGTGATATAGTCTTTTACTATTGATAAAAGATATCTGAGAATTGAGAGTCAAGTAAGAAAATTGTTTATTCCTATAATTGCAGGAAGTTACAGCTTCTAGAGAGGAAGAATCGTAAAAAAGAAAAAAGGAAATTGAAAAAGAAGATGAGCAATAATAGAAAATATAGCGGTACTAGCAGTGATACTAGTAGCAGTAGTAGTAGTGATAGTGATAGTAGCACCAGCAGCAGCAGCAGCACTATTGACTCGGAAGATTTTCATTCAAAGGACAAGAAAAAAAGGAAAAAAACTGGCTCTAAAGAAAAGCATATTTATAAGATTTACAAACATAAAAGAAAACGGAGTAGTGACAAACACAAGTATAAATATAAGGAGATGAATGGCAATGCTAAACATGATAAAGATAAGGATCGTTATAATAGAAAAAGAAAAGTTAAAAACGGAGATAAGGGTAGAGACAATTCAAGGCACAATAAAATACAAAAAAAGCATCATTAATAATCACTTTAACAATACTCATAATATGTAAATGTATCACTTATGAAATTAATAATAATAAAAAGAAACGTTTATTGTTTAAGAGAATGCATTTTGCAATTTAATTTTAAATTGTACCTTTTTAACACGCAAAAGCTGCCGGATAGATGTTATGTATATGAATCAACAGTATATTCGTATTAACAGAATAACCCAAGTCAATTATAGTAATTTATTCAATGACAGTGAAACATTGCTAATAACAATTTGTAATACAAACATTAATTCGCCGTATATAAGTTTTATTATATAGCATGCACTTTATTACAAATCAATGAAGCGCGTTAATATATATTATTGGTATTCTTATAGTCGTGTATATATAATGTAATGCATATATGTCTTTCGCAAAGATACATGGGACCATTGGCAATATATGTATATATATGTATATATATTACAAATATTAGCCAGATTTTTCCTTACTTTTTTGTACGGCACGCATTATTCAAATAATGGTATAATAAGTTTTCTCACTCTATTTCGTTTCTATAACACGGCTAGTAACAATCCGTTCTTGCATATACATTTTTATATATAGTGTACGAATGTGTATATATATATATATATATATATT
>NJRQ01000791.1:61327-71433 GCA_003063805.1 Aphaenogaster ashmeadi
CCAAATGACTTCCGGTTGACCTTTCCCGTCGCTCGTTGTTTGTTAAAAAAGTTGGCAAAACTCCCGTTTAGGGGAGGCTCCTCCGATGACCTTGACCTTGACATATGTTGTCAAGGTCATGACCCTGAGTAACCTCCAAAAGATTTTAACCGTCGCTCGTTATTCGTTAAAAAGTTATTAACAAATGTGCAAATTGTACCGATTAATAATATAGTATTAACGTATATTTGCACCTTTAAGTAACTGCTTGGGCGGGGGAGGGGCTCCGTCTCTCCCCCTGCACCCCAAAAAAATATAACCCAAACCAATTTCGTGGTGTGGGTGGAAAAGTGTATGCGTGGAGGCAGCAGGTTTCGTCCCCCCTTTTGGGGAGCTCCACTTTTTTCGGTAAAGCAGAGCATACACTTTTCCATTTAGGGTGCCGTCTCATGACAGTCGGAAATTCAGAAAACGGAATCTCGGAATCATTCAGATTGGTTAGCCCCATGGAGCACAATACAGGCCCCATGGGGCTAACCAGTCAGAATGATTCCGAGATTCCGTTTTCCGAATTTCCGACTGTCATGGGACAGCACCCTTACACCAAGAAATTGGTTTGGGTTGGGTTATATTTTTTGTGGGGAGGGGGTGCAGGAGGAGGGACGGAGTCCCTCCCCCACCCAAGCATTTTCTCAAATGTGCAAATTGTACCGATTAATAACATAGTATTACAAATCCATGTAAAACCATACAACGATAGACCTCGTTTTGCTGTGTATAATGAATGAGTACTCAAAGAAATTTTGATATTTTTCAATACATTTATTCCTTTATAACTTTTTAACAAACTACGAGCGACGGAAAAGGTCAATAACCTTGACCTCCTTAGAGGTCAAGGTCAACGTCAAGGTCAACCGGAAGTCATTTGGAGCGGGCTGTGTAAAGGTAAACATTTATCGAGCAATTTTATTATTTGAGTATTTTGCTCCAGGCCATTTAAGAAATATAAATGTCATTAAAATAATTTTTTACACTTCGGTGGAACTGACCAATAATGTGGTACTTGCATATAGTATAGTACGAAATATATTGCTTACCTGAATGTCCACCAAATGTCAAAGCATATTATGTTTAGCCAAAAAAAGTTCGACAAAAACGTAAAATTGAAAATATAGGCTGGAAGGATCAAATGGATAACATGTTAATTGTCAAACACGTCCCAATGAGAAATGACTAATTGAAATTCATCGAATCGACATTGAATTGACGTCGAAATCATCGAAATTACATCAAATTTGATGTAATTTCGATGATTTCGACGTCGATTCGATGTCGATCGACGAATCATTTCTCACTGGGGTATTAGAATGTCAGTCAGATTTATAATTATTACTATGCCTGTCCGTGAGATTTTCTCAATCTTCCTGTTCCTGCATTGAAAATTTATAACAGAAAGATAAATTTGGAATAAATGGCATGCCAATATCGAATTAAATAATGTTTTTGCTTCATAGTACAATTTCCGCAACGTTAGACTAAAAAATTGTCTACAGAAATGTGAGTTATATGTATATATGTACACTTAAGATTTAAATATTATCTATTATTTCTGCTTTTAATGATTTAATAATTTCCATTTTATTAAGTTGTCAGAAATAAATAAATGGATATATCTAGTCTACTAGTTAATAGTATAAGCTACATTACTGCATTATTATATAGTTTATGCATGCTGTACCTAGTGGAATGCAATAGTCCTTTGTGGCTAAGTCAGTAATTTGTTGGCCCATATACATAATTATGTATGCAATGAATAATGAGGCTACTTGTGCACGTAATGAATAACCATGTATGTTTTGGAGCTCTGGCAATACGGAATATACCACGAATGTCAGCAGCAGAAATGGTAAAGACACTAGGAGGCATGCGGATACATATATCGGAACTCTAGTTTGACTAGTGCAGGCGATCACATCGTAAATGTACCGATTGAAGATGGCAAGGCAATAAGAGGACGATAAAATGAGTTTGTCAGGGCCTTGATACAAAGAGCCATTGGGGAGAATCAAGTATGCTTTGGGATGAAGCAGATGCCGTCCAAGTTCTTGTTCAATGCATGGATCACGGACAGTCAATTGAAATAGTTCGTCCAACGTTTTATCTTCGGAATCATTATCGCATTTGTAGACATCTGGAAAAGAGTAATTATTCAGCCCAGCGACGCACTGCCCCCGTCTTGTCAGGAGATCGCCAAAAGGACAGCATAACTGAATGCAGGTAACGTTGTTACACGCTTCATATGAAACAATGGTGGCCATGTTATGGCCACTATTATTATAGTCATTAGTATTTCCGAATTCGTACGATGTAGAATTGCTCTCATCTTCGGTCTTCGTAAGACTTTCATTGAAACTCTCTGTAGAGTTCGAGCGGGACTCCATAGACATCTGATTGCTCTCTTCGCGATTTTTTATATGTCCGCGAGGCTTATACCGCACCGAATCATCATTTTTAGTAGAATTAATATGGAACTCGTATTGCATTTCGTCGTCATTTTTGATAGAATTTTCACGTGAATTGCACTGTATTGGCTTTATCTCGTCATTTCGATATTTCATAGAGTCTACGAGAAACTCATACTGCACCGTCGAGTTGTCATCGCTCTGCTCATCACCATTCGTAGAATGTTCCTGAGGCTCCGAGAACGAAACAACAAGCAGAAGCACGAAACACCAAAGTACGATACTTGGTGAACACATCGTTACATTATTGACACATCGCAGTCACAAAACCAACTTAGCTTCTCTTTATGCCTGGTAAGCAAATGTCCAACGCGACAATTGTTAATTATGGACACGAGTATAATAGCTTTATTTTGCAACGGTTTTGTGTGAAAGCAACAGATGAACCTGTTTTTGGAATGAGCACACGAATGCATGTTAGGAAGATCGATGACGTTGAATGAAGAAGGTACCTCGACAAAGCGAGTCCTCGTTGGCCGTGGATGATAACAGAACGGCAAAGAGAGACTTTAATCTCTTTAAATCCTTTGAAAGCGATACAATCTCTTTAGAATATGTTGTATGTAAAATGTAAAATAATTCATGAAAAAGCGATACAGGAAACCAACTTGATTGAATGATCAATTATAAGTAAAGGACGAAAGTTTTGTACGTTCAGTTCAGAGATTACTTCCACCGGACTAGTGGTTTCATCTTAAGATAATTCTCATGTAATCCTCTTCATTTATAATGTAATAATGGATATTAAGAAGAAGTCACCTCATTCTATACATATACAGGGTGAGTCATTTTAATTAACGCACGCAATTATTTCGGAAACAAAGCATTTTAGAGAAAAATGTTTCAGACAAAAGTTTTATGGTTTCGATGGGGCCATAAGATGGTGTTATTAGTTTGACCTTGAATAGTTGCTTGAAGGTCACGTGAAGGTCACCTTCAATTTTTTAAATGGAACTGCCTACTTTTTATTGCATATTCTTGTAGCTTATCTCGAGGGCTTTCCAAAACACTATAATAAAGTTATTTTTCATTAAGTACTTTCCGAGTTATGAGGCTTGAAAGTTACAGTATTTTGACATAAAATACAAAATATCTTGTAAAACATTCAGTTTTCGGTAATCTTACCTTAATACTTTCATGCATAGAATAATAAGACTAATCAATTGGTGTAAAAAAATGAATGTTTTACAAGATATATTTTGTATTTTATGTCAAAATACTGTAACTTTCAAGCCTCATAACTCGGAAAGTACTTAATGAAAAATAACTATTATAGTGTTTTGGAAAGCCTTCGAGATAAGCTACAAGAATATGCAATAAAAAGTAGGCGGTTCCATTTAAAAAATTGAAGGTGACCTTTACGTGACCTCCAAGCAACTATTCAAGGTCAAACTAATAACACCATCTTATGGCCCCCTCGAAACAATAAAACTTTTGTCTGAAACATTTTTCTCTAAAATGCTTTGTTTCCGAAATAATTGCGTGCGTTAATTAAAATGACTCACCTTGTATATACGATGCTTGGGAAGTCGGTAATCCGTTCTTATGGCATTGGATGCGTTATCGTGCAATCAGATACATAACGTAATGCGGCGTTAAATCGTGCATATTTCTTAGATTGGGAACAACAATTCCTGTAGACGATATGCGTGGCGGCCAGGAACGACGCGGGCACGCGTATAAAACTTGTTTAATGATGTTCTTTCTACGCAGAATAACATCTTGTACTTGTAGCTTTTCATTCTCGTCGGGTAATATTGATGATATAATTCAATCGGATAAGATAATTTTCCATCTTCTCATGAATTAGTCATGAATTACGATAAAACCGTGATATTTTTAACACCATTATCCCTAAGATCTTTGTATTTTTTAGAATATCTTCATTCCTCATGTATACTATTGAGATAGAATGACGATGAGATAGATGAGAATATAAATACTAAAGAATAAAAAATTTGTTTGATCTTGATGTGTTAAGGATAAGATTTGAAATGCTCCTCGCTCGAGATAACATTCATTAATATAAAATTGATCTCATAGACCGTTTTCCAACAAGAAACACTGTGTTACACAAAGGCATCTCATTGGCTACATATTATCTTAGAAGATGTTTTAGATAATATGTAGCCAATGAGATGCCTTTGTGTAACATAGTGTTTCTTTGTGGGAAAACGGTTATAGATTACGGACAACTACATCGCCTTTGTCACGCCTTTCACGCAATTCCATGTAGATGAAGAAAATGCCAAAGCGATAGTATAACGATATGCAAGGTTTACCGGAAATTTCGTTATCGAAGTTGATTGTGATCTAAAGGAGTAGAGTTTGATGAAACGAAAGCAGACAGTGTTAAATCACAATTATATATACATAGCAAATTTGCAAGTTGCGATCCAAGTTCATTATAAATAGATAAATTAGAGTTAAGATTGGATTACTATTTGTTAATGTTACTTCTTTCGCGTTTTATGTAATGCCGTACTTGAAGTATGATCATCGTAATTAATGTATTATTATAATCTATCAAGCTGAAGTTCCGGGATGTAAGTTTTCTTGAAATTTCTTGGCTAATCGTTTCTGATGTCATTTCATATTTACGGCTATTATTGTAGGATTTTATTATCAGTCATATAATAAGAATTGTACAGTATAATTACTTGATTATTCAGTTTTGATCTTAACCGGTTTGTGTTAAATGAGCAAATTTATAAGAGAAATGCTTATTTATACATATACAAAGTTGTAGTTAAGAAAGAAAAGACAATTTAAATCGAGAAAGGCCAAAGAACGGTCATAGATCTTAGTGCTCAAATAATATTAATGTGTGATTTTTCTATAAACTGCGCGCCGTTACTATCGGTCTTGAAACTCAGCTCTTGAATATCACATTATTAAATTGATAATCAATTTAATGATACTGATGCTCACAGGCATCTATATACCCAGTGAGAAATGACTAATTGAAACTCATCGAATCGACATTGAATCGATGTCGAAATCATCGAAATTACATCAAATTTGATGTAATTTCGATGATTTCGACGTCGATTCGATGTCGATCGATGAATCATTTCTTACTGGGTAAGATCCCCCCTCCCATCCCAACCCGAAAAACGGTAAAGAATTTGTTGCGAAAAATATTACCTTCGCAACAAATTCTTTACAGTTTTTCGGGTTGGGATGGGAGGGGGGGATCTTATAGATGCCTGTGAGCATCAGTATCATTAAATTGATTATCAATTTAATAATGTGATATTCAAGAGCTGCGTTTCAAGACCGATAGTAACGGCGCGCAGTTTATAGAAAAATCACACATTAATATTATTTAAGCACTAAGATCCGCTATGTCCGTTCTTTGGCCTTTCTCAATTTAAATTGTGTTATACACATCACGGTCTAATCCTAATTATTATTGTTTAAAGAAAAGACAATTGACAATTGCCCTAAAACATAAAAGGAAAGTAAAGAATTTAATTTACACGTGCTATTTGATGAGAAAAATTAATATTACCTGTGTGTATATAATAAATGATACAGAACTAGTGAATGATTTTTATTTAGTAAAACTCTGTAAAAAGAATTTTTTTATCAGTATCTCCGAGTTATTAACGTAATATAATTATGCATTTATCAGGGGCGTAAGCGAGAAAAAACTTATTTATTGCACATTTTTTTCTCGACAAATTGTTAAAACTTGAAAAAGTCTGAATAAAATACGACACGATATTTGTACGTAACGATTATGATTGATTTGAAGCTAAATATGATATGGTGGAGAGAATGGTAAAGCCAACACTATTCGATCTCGCGATTCACTTCCCGGCGAACGAAAGCGCACGAATGTACTCAGGCAAGCAACAAGACAGGACTACTAGACAACAAGCTGTTGACGGCGTTAAAAAAAGCAACTTACTGAGAATTTACGCATACATGGTGATTCGAAAAAAAGAAACTACCGACAAATTTTTAAAGATAGTAGTTTGAGCACAGTTTGAATAATATCTATTTTACTATCTCTTTTTTATATCAATCTTTTTGACGGAATATATGATTCTTCTTATGGAATCAATCTTTTCACGGAAATATACGCGCGCGATTCTTCTTACATTAATTAAGTTAATGAAACATTAAGTCAATTAATGAAACATTAAGTTAATTGTTGAAATATTAAGTTAATTGATGAAACATCAAGTTAATTGAAACATTAATTAAGTTAATAAAACATTAAGTTAATATACATTAATTCAGTGTATAAGGCCTATAAATAATTATACTCATTATTTTAATCATTCTTAAGGGGATCCTGGAGGGAAGACCGAACTCCCACGCGAGAGCGACTTTACCGACCGATACATCAAATCGATACATTGCTACACACTACTACATCAATATTGTACGCACACATTCGCAAAAAGGTATTCAAACAAACGGTTTTTTTTCTGGGCTATCAATCTGAATTTCAACGATTGATTGTGGTTTCTGCACTTATTCTGAACAGTGGAAAATGTTCATTTTGTACATATAACATACAGAACTTTTCATGTAAGTAAATGTTTCACGAACTGACAGCTCTACCATATCAACTAAAATATTATTTTTACATTTTTTTCCAGTTTTAACACAAAATGATAGTTTCCACTGTTTATTAGTATGTACTGGCATACTTTGCACTGATTCAGATTTAGAGAATATACTTTAATTCTGTAAAAGGATTTTGCGATCAATAAAGCCAATTTAAAATAGTGACGTTGACTGTAAATGTCGGTAATTCGATCCGTCCAGGATCCCCTTAAGACAATAATGCGGGATCTACAATGTGAGTCTCAGATGGTCTCAGAGTCGTAAGTCGTAAGAAATTGACCAATCTCAGTCAATTATTCTCCTCAAATTCGATTGTGATTGGTCAATTTTTTACGACTTACGACTCTGAGACCATCTGAGACTCGCATTGTAGACCCAGCATTCGTGAGAAAAATCATATATGTATATGTCTGTCTAATATTTCTATATTGGTATTAATTATCAATACATGCATACATACACACACCCGCATTGTATACAGAGATTCCAAAATATGGTTTACTTATCATATATTGTTTTGAATTTTTGGAAACTATGTGGAAGGTTGCACTATGTCGAGTTCAACTCGATATATGTATATGAGCGAAAACGCCAAATCGGGACTTCGTTTTGGATTCGACTATCGCGGATCTTTTTGCAATCCACTCAGCTTGTACTCCACTTGGAAAAATAAGTCCCCAAATTTTTTCAGATTTTTTTCTCACTTATTTTTACTACAATCCTATGGAGTATTTTAGAGTTTTATTGCTGCGCTGAAAAATTTTTGGAAAAATGGTTTTTTATGTAAAAACAGCTTTTCGAAAAAAATATTGATTTTTCTTTAAGATTCTGGATAAATAAATAGACTCTCATATGAAATATGCACGATTAAACTGGAATTTTCGCAGAATTTTCACTTTTTTATTTATTTCACGAGTTTTTACAGAGATCCCAACTTGAATTTCACATATTTTATGTAAAATTTTCTCAGCTTTCCGAAAAAAATATCGAAAAATTCTTAAAATTTAGGCAACGGCAAAAAAACAGCTTTTTTGACTTAAAACTTAATTTTAATGGCTTTAAATAATCTTAAAGAAAAATCAATATTCTTTTCGAAAAGCTAAGTTTTTTTTTTACATAAAAAACCATTTTTCAAAGGATTTTTTAGCGCAGCAAAGTACTGGAAAAAGAATTAAAAAACAAAGAAACTCTAAAATACCCCATAGGATTGTAGCAAAAATAAGTGAGAAAAAAATCTGAAAAAATTTGGGGATTTATTTTTCAACCTGGAATACAAGCTGAGTGGATTGCAAAAAGATCCGCGATAGTCGAATCCAAAACGAGGTCCCGATTTGACGTTTTCGCTCATATATCGACGTATACTCGATCTCTAACTGATTTCATTTATTTTTTCTCTCATTAAATTATTCCAATTTTTAATTATTATTTTCATAATGTATTGTTATGCAATTATGCTTTGTGGACATAGCAATAGAACTAAATCGTATGCGCACCGACAAGATATTATTAAAGACTTATGGAAGTCGCGTGCCTGTTAAAATTTCGATGATTAGCTTATAATATAATATTAATTTTACAATTTGTTATTATCTTGATGTATCATAGACATGTACATATGTATATATATTTAGGACTTGATGATATTTAATTTTTATTTTAAACGTAATTTTATTGTTATCATCCGGGTTTGATTATACGATACAAGTGGTAACTGGTAGGAAAAAAAGTAGTTTTTGGGAAATACATAATGATATTATTGAGTGGTAAACATGCATTTTTCTTTATGAAATATTTGTGTAATAATAAATCATGAATTTAATCCTACATTAATAGCTAATTATTCAGATATTTATTTAGTCGACGATTGAAAAATTTATATCAATAGTCGGTAATATCGATTCTCTTCAATTATCTCTGGGTTCACCGGGCCCACTTGACAATCACAAAAATTTACCCATGGCCTAGCCGTCTTTAATAGGTCTGTTTGTGTTGCTTGCACTTCTCGCACTTGTACACACAAACAGGGCGCTTATTACGTATCTTGGGAGTGAGTGAAACTCACTTTTCGCATTTTCACTCACTTCCAAGATACGTAATAAGCGCCCAGACCTAATAATACCTCGTCGGTGCGCTAGAGGACGGGTTCCGTTCAAAACCATAGAGACCCTTTACTAGAGACTAGAGGTCTAAATATCAGAGAGACGCCAAACTACCCCCACCATGCCGCCGCGCCGCCATCTTAGATCCTACACGCACGTGATGTTATAGTGGTAGTGACGGTGTTTCAGTGGGTGGATTCCGTAAAGCGCATATGCGCGCATATATCTATAGCATACGTAACGTTTACTATAGAAAAATGCGCGCATATGCGCTTTACGGAATCCACCCAGTATTAGTCAATGGCTGCGTTCAGGAGACAACCGTTGAGTGAGCAATCGAACGTGATTGGTCTTACTTCTGGAACCAACAAATCAACGTCGCTTGTTGACAAGACGATGCTGCAACGGTTGTGTCTCCTGAACGCACCCCATGTACATGTAAGGTTAGTTTACCTTAGTATTCCCTAGGTTTACTCCCACTTTGTCACCGTAACCGCCATATTAAGAACGGATAGCTCACCACCAATCAGAAGGAGGCACGAGTTGGCGCCTCTCTGATATTTAGACCTCTAATCAGAAGGAGGCACGAGTTGGCGCCTCTCTGATATTTAGACCTCTACTAGAGACTGGACTTGGGCGTTCGCGCCATATATATAATACTACTATGGCTACGGTCCACTTGATGCTACTAGAGCTCTATAAAAGTAGGTATTCTCGTCCGCCATTTTGGATCCGACCAAAGGTTATGTGAAAACATAACCTTTCAAGGAACCTTTTCGAAAACGTCAATACGCTTTTCGGTCTCGCGATTAATCTAAATTTAATGAGGCACAAATAATGCTTTGCTTTTACAGCGTTGGACGCCGAAAAGCGTATTGACGTTTACGAAAAGGTTCCTTGAAAGGTTATGTTTTCACATATG
>NJRQ01000793.1:0-18395 GCA_003063805.1 Aphaenogaster ashmeadi
CACTTTAATTGAAGCAACAGCATTTTTTTCTGTGTATAATTGAACGCATTGTTATATCCTTTATTGACCAACTTCCAGTTGAAATTTGGTCCGGAGAAGATACAGAAGGAATCCTGCCTCAGTCTCATTATAACAGCACACTTCTTCTTCGTAATTGCCAGCGACATTGTTCTATCTTCCCACAATTGCTACATGGCAAAATACATGGTTCAAGCGGCGTTTCTCGTCTGGAGCGTTCTTTTGTACCTCGCGTTCTTACACGCGGCTTACAAAGTTGATAATTTGCTCCGGACTATGCCGAGCAGTATGTTGACGCGAGACAATTCCAATGCACATCAGAAAGGTTGGCTATTGACTGTCTACTTGTACGTCAATTTTTATAATTTTTATTCTTTTAAAATTCTTACCATTGCCTTTCTTCATACAATTATGTTTTTGTATACACCGACTCAAGGCTTTTGTCTTTCTTTTCATTATTCGTGCATATTTCATACACTTATAAAAACTTATTTGCAATTCAGGTATCATGCAGCTCGCAATGTTGGCACCATATAGCAATCTGGCGACTTCGGTCGCTGCCGCGCTGGTACCTACTTTACTTGGCCCGGCTAGGATGAAGGGCCCGGAGGAAAGTGAGCCTGCAAACGCGAATAAAAATGCGGAGGAAGCGCCCGCGGAAGGAGGTAATATGCAGCAAACATTTTTTCATTATAAACCGCTCGGAAACATGATATATAAATAAATCTGTACTTTAGAGGTAAAGAATCGTATATCCATTATTATAAATTTAGAGAAAAAACAGGGTTTAAAGTTTTAAATAGGGAGTGTATTTTTTTAGATATAAAATAAAAGTAGCAATTTAATTTTTTGAATATTTATTAAAGCAATGAAACTGACTATTACTAATACTACTACTACTAATACTATTTTTTACCTATATATAAAAATTTTCAGTACAACTTTTTCTAAGTGTTATATTTTAGAAACTAATCGTAATGGACATAACATCTTTTACTATATTAAAGTTTAAGCTCCTGGTATATTGGAAAAAGTATTAACTCATTTTTGACAAAAAGTGGACATACGATCCTTCACCTCTGAGGTACAGAAATATATTTCTCATTGAAATTTGATTTCAGAACCGCAAGTTACCACCAAGGTGTGCAAGATAGAGGGACCAGTGCAAAAGGAAGTACAGAATGCTACAATACCTACATGCACCGTACAATCACCGTTGCAGGAACAAAAGTCGTCAGTACCGGAAGTCTACGTTAGGCCACCCACCCCTACCCCGTCGACCGCTAATCTGCCGATTATAACCGTATCCAGCCCAAGTCGTAGAAGCTCCATGGCCAGCCGACGAGGTAGCGACACGTCCACCAAATCCTCGCGCAGGAATTCGGAATGTAGCGTTAGATTTGTAAACGAGGAGAATATGTCCTCCACGACGGAATGCAAACGCACGACGGAGGGTAGCCCCAGGCCCTTGCCAAGAATGCGGGAGGAGTTCGAGAGGAATCGCTCGCCCGAGAGTCCACGACGGTTCTCGGAGAATATCACGCCGACAGGCAGCACCAAGGAACTAAGACGATGCTCCGATTTTACCCACGAGAAAAATCGTGGTTCGCAGTTCGCAACCAAGCTGAGGAGGAATAGCGATTTCGGTAATAGAACGCCTAGAAGAATGTTGCCGCCTGACGAACATAGATTGCCCAAAGTTCTGGATCTTAGTCCCGTGGGTAAGAAAATAATATGGCTCATATAAATAAGCAAATCTTTAAAAAAAACATTCTAGTCTACCATCCCCCTTCTTTAGGCATTTTATTTTTTATGGACACATTTTATCTCATTCTCATATCGTTCAATAATTTCAGGTTCAAGACGCAATTCCGACATTGGTACTTTCATGGCACCCAGACCCGACTCGCGTAGAAATTCCGAGAGTTCCTACCGACGCAACTCCGAATTCGTTCACATTAAGCCGTTAATGATAAATCGTCGAAGCAGCGATATCAGTATCAGAACTCTAGACAGGAGTCCTACGCACTTTCAGAGTATTATAGTACCTGTTAAGACGGAGATACAAGAGAAGTCTGAATCAGATTCAGATCATCCTGATTGCAGCGAAAAGGCAGCACTGATGAACGAGAAGTCGAAGAACAAAGACGAAGAGCCGAAAATACGCAAAAAGAATTTGTCATGGAATGATAAAAATATTGAAGACCCGGAGGACATAACGGCGGAGACAAACTTGCTTCCCGAAAATCCGTCTGGTGAAGCAAGAGTTATGGTACATCATGTTTATTATATCATTAAACTCACAGAACGTAGACGCATCTAAAATACGTCGTGGACTTTTAAATGACGTAAATGCTTTGAGCTTTTGGGAATTGTATAACCACGCTATTTTCAGGGCACAGACTTTACCCTTCACTCGATATTGAATCACATCGCGTACGTGAATCGAGCGAAGTCTGATACGCCGCTGCATATACCAGAAGCGGATACCGCAATTGCCAGGAAATCTCAGATGCAAAAAGTATTAAACGTTACGCGCGCTACTGCGATTTTAGGGATCCTCCTATGCGTCACGGATGCCTTTCGTATTTTTGGACCATACGGTATACATATACGATAGTATAACAATAAATGCAACAATAAGCCGAAACTATAATTTTATACTATAAAGTCTTGTATAAAACAATATTTGTATGTAAAATAATGCGCTAATTGATTTATTTTGAGGACTATAAAGTCTTGTATAAAACAATATTTATTTTTATTTATTTATTTATTTTTATTTATTTATTTATTTTAGATTTATTTTTAGGACACTATAAAGTCTTGTACAAAACAAATATTTGTATGTAAAGTAATGCTAATTGATTTATTTTTAGGACTCTTTGCTGAAACCGTACCATACGGTACAGAACCAGCACCGACGCAGTTTCCCTCGCCGCTGCCGTGGTTGCTGTACCAAACAATACCCAGAATATTTGAATTTGTGATGGGCTGCGCTATGGCAAATATAACTAAACAGCCATCAGTAAGTCCGCGACATCAATATCTGAGTAATTATCCTAATTATTCCCCGCGTGTAAATCGAGGTAATACTCCTTATATATGAAGCAATAGTTCATCTAAGCGTAATCGTAATCCAAAAACCAAGATGCCAAATAAAAGTTTTTTTAAATTTCTTTTATCAAATCTTGATATTACTCTTTCAAGATTAATGTTTTTTGTGATGACTCCGTGATTATTTTAAATTATAGATTTTACAAGCGTCACTCTCAATAGTCTCATCTAGTCGCAACACATTTATATTCTCCTCAATGTTCGCTAAACATTAAAAACTTACTAAAAACTTACTTTTAATTGAAAAAAGAATTATACAAAATTGAATGATACTTATTTTCATACATAATCATAATCATGAATTGGTAACAATTTCGATCGAAGATGCAACGCGCGAAGGCATCATTACCAATACATGATAAAAAAGAAGAAAGGCGGAGTTTCAAAAAATTTGGTATACACGAAAACATAGCAATAGATGAGCATAACATTCTAAACATGAAATAAGTGTTTAGACGACATCTAATAACAAATGCAATAGTCAAGTAGCGTTTCTAAAAACCACTTTTTATGCGAAGTGTTCATCCGAAGCACATACTCACAAAAACAGATATATATTTTTTAAATTAGATTAGTTTCCTGATAAATTAATTTAATGACTTTTACTGTGTTCTCAGAAAGATACATATACATATATATATTTTTTTGCTGTTGAACAAATATATATATATCATTTTTTAACTTACATATAAAATTTGAAAGGATATTTTCAAAGTAAAAAAGAAAAGAGAAAAGAAACAGACTGTATATAAACAAAGACGTTAAAATAGTAGGTGACTTTTACTGATAATACGTGAAATAACGCGTTTTTACTGTGTGTCGACTGCACCAATGCTTAGACGTAAAAGTACGAACCCAAACTGTCAAAGTGCCCTATTACTAAATGTTCAACAAAATTACAAAAATGATTAATACATAAATGACTTATATCTGCAAGTTGAATTTATAAAAGTGTTGTGATCCTACATGTGATATCATATTTATGTGTTTAGAATAGGAGGCCATTTTACGCTTATGTAAGCTTAAATAACACTATATTCCGTGAGATAAAAGACTGTAAAAGTGAGTTTACGATAAATACAGAGCTATATCATAGCTTTGTTGCAATTGTATACAATTTATCGTACTTTCAATGTCTTACATAATTAGGATAGTCTGTATTTTATTATGTTGATATCTGTTTATATATTTTGATTTATAATTTAACGTATTTTTCTAATTTTTTATACAAAATTACAACTAAAATTATATGGTACTGTGCATATCATAATATTTTATTTGTTATGTGCAGTATTAGATATTTTTGCATCTTTTTTACTTTGTTTTATTACAAGCGTATATATATCATAATGTTATAACTTTCTATTTATGTATTATTCTGTTTACTTCATTATAAAACCAAATATAGAACAAGTGAGAAATCTAGTAGTAATACTTACAGGAGCATAAAAGGTCTCAGAGAGTAAATATCTGTTTGAAATTTATAGTATAACAAAAGTAGTAATCTAAAATATAACATTGATTGATGTTTCATGTGCCAAATACTCGTGTTAACTATTTTAAATGTTTACAAGAGATACAAAGTCTTATTATCCTAACAGGAACTCTTCTACAAAACTATATATATATATATAGACATAGATAAATATTTATATACAATTTGATGTACAATAACAAGCAACTATCGTTTTAATCAAATCTTGATAAGGATTCCGAAATTATAATATATACATATATAATTGATATTTTTACTGATGCAAGTAATATCGCAGATTCAGTAGTTATTATATATAAAACAGATATAAGATATATTATTAAAGTTTTCAATAGAAGTTCTCTATTGCGCTCAATAGAAGCTCTCTATTGTTCTAGATCGGAATTAAAAATAATTTCTTAACATGACTATTTGGTCATTAAATATATGTATAATAAAGTTGTGAATTATGATAAATATTATATATATTCAATCAAGATTGATTGCCATAACTGTTATTAACGAATTACGAAAAAACGTCTGAAGATCTTGGAAACATTTTCAAAACATCTCGCCCAAAAGAGTATAAAAGATAGTCTATATCTTATATATAGCACTTATACAGCACTGACTTTATTCTTAGCAATATAGCTCTGACCAAGCAAACAAATAACAGAATTACCTAGAATAAGAGTTTCTTTATCCTGTCGGTTGATTTTTAGATATTTTCTATATATACCTATTCTATCCGTGATAAGAATTTGTCTTGTAGTAATGTAGTTAAAAGTAGTATAAAATTCGCTATTATTTATATTGCTTTATCATATTACGTTCAGGATTATCATATTGTTATGTTTAAGAGATATCAATATAATCAATAACTATGTAAAAGGTTTATTGAAAAAAAAAGAATTGTGTAGAAATAAAGATAAAGAAAAATTGAATTATGACACACTTTTCCTGTATATTTTGGCTACATAAAAATTCCTCTATGATTATATTTAATTTAAAAACAATCGCGAAATCCATTTCGGATAATGGAATATTAATATCAATTTTATAATATATAGTTTTGGGATAATAAGAAAAAAACAGTTTTTTTTTAGCAACAAAAGATGTATATTAATGATTCTTTTTTATTATTACATTTTTGGGCATGCCATCTTCGTATCCATTTTAACAAAATATATTGCAAACAATTCTAAATTACAATAAGATTACAATAGATAAGATATTCTTCTTGTTAATAATTAACCTATCAAAATCTTTTGTAAATGTAATAAAAACATTAAATTTTCATTTGATAAATTTAGTAAGTTTGTTTTCATTAAAATTTATATAATCGAAAACAAATCTCACACAAAAATGATTTATAACATAATAATACATATCTTGCATCTTTACTTACAAAATCATGATATTAAGACTGCAAAAAGATTCGAATAAATTGTGCGATCGAACTATTCACACAGTAAAAAAAAATTTAATGGTCAATCTGTTCATTTTATGTCCATTTCTACCAATGTAGATTAATTTTAATCTTGATTTAACTTACTCTTTATCTTTTTCTAGTTCTAAGAATTAGAGAAAAAGATACAGCTTAATCGTATGTATGTATTGTAAATCGGTCGGTAAAGTCGGCTCTCGCGTCGGTCTTTACACTCCAGGATCCCCTTAAACCGAGATTAAAGTTAAACTACGTTGGTGGAAATGGACATTAATTAAACATTCCACTGTTCGTATAGTTTTGACATAAAAGAAAATTTGAGCGAAATTATTTGTTGCAAACAGAAAATAAACAGTTTTTCCCTGAAATCAGACTTAACAGATTGAATAATTCAAAATGTACAAATATCTTCAAGCCTCGAAAGATTCGAACAATTTAAAATTCTATCTTGAAATTCATACTGTTCGAGCTGTTCGAGCACATGAAAATATCAGTATTAATTGCAGTATTAATTACAGTTGTACCCATTTTTTAAGCCCCATTTATGATATTATATACATTGTATAATTGTACAGTTGTCTTTTATATATTACTGACAATTTACTGATTTATCCTCGATAATCAAAATAATCTATTTCTTTGTCACCCATTTTAGCAGTTGACGATGATGGCAGCAATTGCTGATTCTGTTTTACAGGTAATGAAAGAACAGTCCTGCAATACATAATCATTTAATTATATATTGCACATTCATTTATTAACTCGTCATCCAACAAATAGATATCTTACTTTGTAGAATTATTACCCTTCGAAGCATTAAGTACCGGACCTGGAACCTTTCTTTGCCCCTTCTCTCTTTGTATCATTTCTAGTAAACTATAACTTGGTAGCCAACACTGCAACATGATACAGTTGTTACTAAGATGGTACATGCTTTAATCAAACAAGCTTTTACCTTATCTTTTACGGCAGTAGCAACGACGTTTCTCTTTGGCTCCTCATCGTACGCTTGACTCTCACAGCCGAAGTGCTGGCACGACTCATGCACGAAATGACGCTTTTCCCTGTTCATAACATCAAACGAATAACTTCGAGACTTCTGCTTGGATGTTTTCGCCAGCTGCACTAACTCCGTCAACTTCTCATGGACCGTTTGGCAGAAGTGCGGATCTTTCTTGGCCCATTGTTTCATGTAATCGTTGTATCTGGGCATCAGTTTGCCGCTTAAATCCGGATTGACAATCTGCAGTCCCAATGCAAGTCTCCTGTTTCTTTCTATTATCTTGCACTCGTCGTTGCATTCCAAAGTCTTCCACTGATTCTGCTTTTTCGCGCCTTGCCCGAACACTTCTTCTAAATCGACGGAATGACCGAGCTGCATATCGGCCATCTTACTAGCCAATATGTTGCTCGCTATCCTCTGATATTCCCGCGCATTATCGGCGCATACACGACTCATTGTCCTATGCCCGCACTGGCACGTAACCTGTAATGTAACCGTAAATATATGGTCTGTTCTTTTTGGCTGCACTTCTGAACTAGTGCAATAAATTAGAATGAGACAAATATATTTTCTTTCATTCTAACTTATTGCACTAGTTCAGAAGTGCAGCAAAAAGAACAGATCAATTATCTCATATTATGGTACAGAACTTCTTGAAATTTCATTATGATGCAATCGCTTTCACATGTAGATGGTCGCTTAACACAAAGATAGGGATTCTTCTTACCTTAACCATCTCTTTGCAAGGCATATCTGGACACTTGCCTTCGTGGCACGGAGCGGCGCAGATATGCCCGCACAATTCCCTCATCGTGATGCAAGGTTGCGTGCACTGTTGTCTGGGTCTCTCGCATGATCCGGCATGGCACATTGTGATACATTTATGACGTCCACATGCCAACGGCTTGTTGCACGGCAGACCGCACGAGATCTCTTTCACGTGGCACGGTACGGCCTTTCTGAGTTCGTGTTTGCCATGGCACCATCTCTGAGTCAGGACGCTGCAAGGCGGACATGAGGGTTCGCTGTGACAATTGTGCAATACCTCATGATCGCATACATGCTCGCGCGAACACGGTCGGTTGCAGGCAGGCCTCCTCGTACCGCAAGGTACCGGCGGATAAATCACCTCGGCGCCGCACTCGCAGTACAATTCTTCGAAGCTGCTCTCCCAACAAGGCGAACATCTTCCTGTCAGAGAGGAAAAGATTTCGTTTCATACTATACAATCTCGATCATACATAGATACGATTATGTACAAGCGCATGCACTTACCCATATGACATCTCTCCTGGCACTTGTGCCGACCACAGCTCAAGGTTTTCGAACACGGCAACGGACAGATGTGCTCGATGTCGATGCAGCACAACTGATTGCAGTTGTGCTTACCGCAGGATCTCTTCTTCTTGCAGCGTTTTTCGCACCGCGCGTCGTCGGCCTTGCTCGTCAAGTCTCTACAAGCGATCTCCCGGTCCATGTTACCGCATCGACACTTGACGTCGGTGTTCAAGTCGCATTCCGGACATTGCCCCACGTGACACGGAGCCTTGCAGATATGCGGATTACCTGCGTGAGCAAATAAAAATTCAATTTAGCACAGTCCGACAAGACGCAAAGCGTGATTTCTCTGAAATGCTTACTAGGCTGGCCACATTTCAAGCGCTTCGAGCAGATTTTATCGCAGGTCGGCACTGGGTCCATACAGCTCTCTCTCTTCTCCGTTAACGGCGTTTGACCACAACAACACATCGTAACTCTTTCGGGCGTTAAGGAACAGGGGTCACAGGCCTCCGGATGACAGACTTTCTGGCAATAATGTTTCTCGCAGTCCAACGGTTTGTTACAAATATTATCACAGGAATATGTATCTGCGACATTGGCTCGGCAGGGTACCTCCTGAGTTTTCTTACTACAAAAACATGCTAAACAAAATAAAACAAAAGCATTACAGTTGTGTAACTACCCTCTACTGTAATTATTACAATCTCATAACGTCAATATATTTATCTTAATTTAAAAATTAAATGTATGTTAGATATCAATGCAGAAATTGGAATATTACTTTGTCGCACAACTTTATCGCAAGGTCCACACTCCCCTTGATGGCACTTTCTTTGGCAGGTGTGCTTGCCGCACGACAGATCTTTCCCACATATCGAATCGCATATTAACAATTGATGAGCGCTGCACAGAAGCATCTTCGACGTTCTCCCGCATCCGCAATACTTGGTTACCATCGCCACACACTGTGGACAAGAGCCAGGATGGCAGAGCAGGGTACATTTGTGCGTGCAATTCTTCTTGGACAGATGCCGGCCGCAGATCTCGCCGCACGAGTGCGCGACGTCCCTGCGATTCCACTCGGGCATCTTCATCTTTCCGCAAAAGCAGAAGTAATCCTCAGGCACGAGAAAACTGACGTCCCGACAAGCCGGACACTTCCAAATATTATTCTCTAAAATAGATTAGGCGAATAAAGTTGCGTTCAATGATTTAGCGTTCAATGGCAAGCTCGACCGCTTATTTACCGCTCTGAGATGACTTCGCCCATTTTTTGATGCACCTCAGATGCAACACGTGATAGCAGTTGTTGCAGGACCAAACGTAATCGCTTTGCTTGATATGCTCATAACAGACCAGACATTCCAACGTTCCCTTGTTCAACTGCTCGGTTAATCTTTCCCTTTGACTCGCGTCGTCATCTAATAAGAACATACAAAGTAATAATTACAGAATTTCTTTTTATATAATAACAATGTGATTTCTTTGACAGACTACAAAGTATACCAAAGTCATATTTTTTCCTCGGATTTTTTCCCTGCGGTGTACGCGCCGTCTCGTTACTTTCCGCTCTATCTCTCCAATTTTCCGCTTTTCTCTCCTTGTAACTTGCTGTTGTCTCATTGTTTCTTCTCGGCGCATATTTTGCTGTCGTTGCTGTTTTACGTCTGGCACTAGGTTCGGATTGCATATCGTCTGAATTATATTTATATTGATAATTGGACGCATTAGCGAATCGCTTAGGTCTACCGTTTCGTTGTGCCTCAGGAATTTTCGACGACATATTTTCTGAATCGTTACCCTCGTACATCGACGACGAGTCATCCTCCTGACTCTCCTCAACGACAGCCTTACTTTCCTGACTATTAGATGTAGCTGAATCATTGGCTTCGGTCGTAGATGTGTATTCCTCTCCAGCAGCATTCTGTTCTGCGAAGGATACATCTGACTGATGCCTCCTATTGTAATATCTACCGTTCTGAAATCTATTGTAGTTTCTCGCGTTATACGTCCTAGGATCCCTAGGACTATCCCTGTAGTAGGATCTCGCCGGAGCCTGCGTGTCCTGCGGTCTCTTCTGCCTGAAATTCGCATCCTTTCTGCTGTCATAACGCCTCTCGCCTCTGTACCTGTTGTCCGACGAGGACGACGCGACCGACTTCGGTCTGAACTCCTGCGCGCTGACATTGAAACCGCTTCCCGTCGCAGCGCCGTTATCATACCTCTTGCCGAATTTGGAATCCTTCCTGAACCTGACCTTGCTGTTCGGCACGAATTCGTTGGCCATGGGATGCAGATTGGAGTTCTCCACCACGGTGGACTGGACGACGTCGCCCTTGCCGGCGACGCGGTTGCCCCTGGACCTCGAGCCTCTGTAACCGCCGCGGGGGAAGAACGGCGCGTTGCGCGACGCCGGGGCGACGTCGCTCGACCCTCGCGCGCCGTCCGCGGGCGAGGTGCTTGGCAGTACGTGTTCCTGATAGGCACTGGTCGCCGAAGGCAGCATGCTCGACGGGTGCTGGGCGCCGACCTGGTGGTAGGCCGCCGTTGGCTCGCTCCGCTCGTAGACCTGCCGACCGCCCCCGGCTCTCGGGTAGTAGTCCCCGGTGGATATGTCGCGCAGGTACCCGGTGTTCCCGGCGAAGTTGTACGACCAGTTGTCCGCGGAGGCGTCGGTCACGTCCCGGTCGGCGTACACGATGTAGTCCTCCGGATACGAGCCGTCCCAAGTGGCCATCGTCGAGATTGCACAGTAATGCGAAATGACGCGGGGAGGGGCAGGGGGGAAGGGGGGAGAGAGAGAGAGAGAGAGAGAGAGAGAAAGAGAGAGTAGAGATAAGCGAGAGGATCTCTTATCTGCCAAGATCGAATCTCCTCGCGGGAGGAAGGGAGAAAAAGAGATAGGATTCGGAGAAGAGATTGCCGTTTGCAGAATTGCAATATGTTACGCTAGAACCGCGCGCGTGCGATGCGTTCCGGAACGACCCTGCCCTAACCTAAAAAAGTTCGAAAGGCTGCACAGAAATCACGTATTTCGTTGCTTGTCGGCCGTTCGCGATTTTTGAACCGATCGCGACGAGAATTCGAAAACTGTGGAATGTGCACGGAGCGAAATTCTTGCAAACCGTCTCCCGTCCAGCAGCGACTACAGCACCCTCTAATGGAAGCCTCCGACCAGCGGAACCATGTATCCAACGTAGCGTCATAAGATCTTATCGACCAACCCGGTCGATAAGATTTGAGAAGAAAATTTGAGATCTCAAAAATTTTTTTTCAAGTTAATATTATTTAAATTAATATTTTTTTTACCAGTAAGCTCTATAGAGCTTCTACTGAGAAAACTAGTACAAAACTAGTGTACACACTGAGTATGTACAATTTAATTATTAAAATCAGTTCAGATATTTTTAGTTTAAATGTTTTTACTATTAGGTGAAATTATATAAAATTATTATAATGCCAGTAAAATGGATGCTATTAGAATTTGACAGAGTTAGGTAAGTTAATATTTTTTATTAAGTTGAAATTAATAGCTTATAAAATTAATTTAGTTACGTTAAAAGTTACATAAACGAAAAATACTAATGAAAGTTACGTTAAGATTAAATTAATTTAAGTTAAATTAAAAGTTAATTTTGAAAAACATTTAAATTAGAAATGTCGTAATTTTTTAAAGTTAGATCATTCAAAACAATTATAATATGCATTATCAAATAAATTTAATATTTTATTTGTAAATTAAGTTTATATGAAATAACAAAGAAATATTGTTTTTATATGGAAATATATTTCTTTCATATAAATAAATTTTTAACTTAATAAAAAAGTTCATAAGTTAAAGTTAATATCTTTTAAAAATAACTAGTTGAAGTTAAAAAAATTAACTTTTTTAAAATTAACTAAGTTAAGTTAAAAGTTATTAACTTTTTAATTACTACCCAACCCTGGAAATTGATGTTTCACTGAATCACACTAAATCAATTATTGCACTAGAGCAGTTTTCATCTAAACCTGCACAACGCTGGTGCTGTACCAGTTTTCCCAGCAGAAAACGTTATATGTATATGTAATGAAGAAGTCAAAAAAAGATAGAATTTTTACAAAGAGATTCACGGAAAAGAACAAAGTAAAAATCTTTTTACTGCATTTCTTGCAAAAATTTTGAATTGAACATTTGAATTTTGACAGTATCTAAAAATAAACTAAAATCGCAAAATTTAAAATTCATAAAAACCAAGTGTGATAGTTTATTGTAAAAATACTGCGATAAAAATAATGAATATTTCTAAAAACTTACTGATATTAACGATCCTTATTGTAGTTCTTATATTACGATTTTATATTCTGAAATTTTAGATAAAAAAATGATTATTATTATAAATTATAATACATTAAAGGCCGAAATAATAAACGCAGATACATACGTAATAGAGTTATATTTGTGTAAAAAATTATTATCCGTCTATAATTTTTTCTAAAAAGTTGCATCGTTTGGTTGGCGTTCGATTAATGTCGAGTATAATTGATAAATTGCCGATTAATTTTTCATATCAAAATTTATCAAAAATTTTATTAAAATAGTTGAGTAATAAAATTTCATTTATTATATATATTAATAAAATCTTATTTTATTACTCAACTAGATAACCCGTTAAAATATAGCCACCGGTATCGCTCGTGAGAATATCGGGATGCGTCCTATCGGGCAATACTTGATACGAACGTAAAAAATTCGTAAACAGCCTCACATTTATTACATTGCGTTTTTGTTTCAGTTCAATGTAAGTCTCCTGCAAGGGCTCCCGATGCGCATGGAAGATGACAAACGGCCGCGAGATTCCCAAGAAGGGCAGCAGCGCATTCGCGATTTGTAAAGGATGCTCCTTCGCTACGATAGTTAAACCACGAGCCTTCGAGCCACTTAATAAATCCACAGCGCGTTTCGTCTCCAACAACCATCTCGGTTTCTTCACAGGCGCCGCTTCTTTATCGATCTCTTCAGACTCGAGTTTTCGTTTCAAAGTATTAGTATTTTTTCCAGTGTCGTTCGTGAGAAGCATACCGTTTTCTTTCGTCCCAGTTTCCAGCTCTAAAACTTTCGTATCCGTTTCGGATACTTCGTCATTCTTAGTCTCTCCCACGGATTCTTCCGTTGGTTTTTCGATAGCTTGCGATTCTTCAACGTTATTACTAATAGGCTTTTTAGACGTGGAAATATTGTCTACTACACTCGATTCGCCCTGATAATGTAATCTCAAGAAACTATAGATGTTCACCGCGATGTGCCTGTCCCTTAACTCCTGTGAAAAATTCATGGCTTCGATGATCGTGGTTTGAGGCATGTTACCGGGATGCAGATTGATCAGATGGCCGTTGGTGTTCGCGCCTATCCTGTCCAGCATAGCCGCCGCGGGCAATCCTTGGAATCCACTGCTGTACAGAATGTGCAAGCCCTCGGATTGCACGTCACTGTAGGACAGTATCTGCGCCAGAGCGTCCATCCTCAACCCCCCGATTTTCTCGTGTTTCCTCTTGAAGTACACCTCGTGCAGCGACAATATAGACGTCTTGTGTATCGTCAGAAACCTGAAATACTTGCGCTCCTTCTTCTTGATGTACTTCTCCTGCGAGTACTCCGTTTTGGCAGCGAAGGACTTGCTGTTCTCGATGAGACTGCCGATTATCTCCTTGCCGGTCTTGCCGGCCTCTCGCAGCTGCAGGATCTCCTCCTTCGACAGCTGCTGGGACGTACCGTCGTCCGTGATGGAGCGATTGTCGCAACCGCTCAGCTCGCCCTTCAGATCGTCCCACGATTCTACCTGGTCCGTCAGCTTCAAGGTAAAAGTACCCTTGCTGCCTGGCAACGATACCATCTCGAAAGTGCTCCAGAATGGTTTGCCGATGATCTCGCGCATCTCCACCCTTTGGTCCTTCCCCAGCATCAGAATACCGTTCTCGGACACCTTGTATATCTTACTGAAACCCTGCTTCTTGACTATCACGTGGGTGCCCACTGTGATCACATCCTCTACGAACTCGCACGTATCTTCCGCGACAGCACTCATCGTATCTTGAACTATTCTACAGGTTAGGTCTTTTCAATCTCTCGCTTGAACTCTTCGCATGTCTGGTCCTATAATTTATACATTTTTCTCATATATTCTTATTAATCTTTTCAGATTGTTCTACGAGCGGAGAAGTAATATATCACCTTTAATGTTTTTTATCCCTCCCTCTTGCATCACTGCCACATGCATTATCCGCCATTTTTTTAGGTTAGGTTAAGAAGCAAGCAAGCCAACCAATCACAGTTTTCTAGTGCCACTCAGTGGCGTAGCCAGGGGGGGATTAGGGGGATAAACCCCCCCTGAAATTTTGGAACCAAATATATGAAAATATGAAAATGAAAGGTTGAAAGTCGAGAGAGAAATGAAATGGTAAATGCTTTTAAGGTCTAAAGAAAATGGCCTGAACGAATATTTTTATCTTGTTTAATTAAAAAAGTTATGAGTTGTCTGTAATTTTAAGTTTTTTTAAATCCCCCGAAATAAAATCCCGGCTACGCTCCTGGTGCCACTGGCCTAAAGGTGCTATTTCATTTGTACGACAAATTTTTCAAACGTGTTGATTGGCTGCTGGATAGAGAAATTCTCGAGTCTCCAGAAATTCTCTATTTTGTAGCCAATCAATACGCTTGAAAAATTTATACAACAAATGATGAAATTCATGAATATTAATCTTAATCTGTTTTTAGGTTGGGAGAGCACATGGGTCGTGTTGGATCGATGGTCTGATTTGCATCCTTCTAAAAGTTGCGTATTTACATTAAACAGCTCGTACAACTGTATATTCTGTTGTAGTTTTATCTTTTTATACAAAGTAGTGACATGCCTAAGATATTTGGGATAAAGTAATCTGGATGTAACCTTAATTACACTTATCGCTCATGTTAACATAGCAAGGCATATTTTGAGTGATATATTACATCTATTACAACGCATTTGATGTAGGTATTACAAAGTCTTTAACATTTAACAAAGTCTTTAAAATTTGTAAATAAGTCGAACTTGTTTATTTAATAATTTTCTTTAAAGTTGCTTTAATAATGTGCCTTACGTTTTAATGATTGTAGAGAACAAAGATGAATCATCACAATGAATTCCAAGCCATCGTGCTTGCCGGTGGAAAAGGCTCCCGCATGACAGAGCTCACGGCAGGTCAACCCAAATGTCTGTTGCCGATCGCAAATGTTCCCATGATTTGGTATCCCTTGCAAATCCTCGAGCGATCGGGCTTCAAAGAGGCGATTGTCGTTGTTGCCGAAGCAACAAAGTCTGATGTATCGACGTTATTGGATAAATTGGGTCTGAAAATCAAGATAGAATTTGTAGGAATTCCGGGGGCCGAGGATCTCGGCACGGCTGATTCTATCAGACTCATTCATGAAAAAATATATACGGATATCTTGGTGATATCCTGCGACTTGATCACAAATGTAGATATATCGGAGATCCTGAATTTATACAGGAAACACAACGCGAGTGTAACTGCTCTGATGTTGCCTGTGCCGAAACTGCCGGATGACTTTGTAACGCCAGGCTTGAAAAACAAGCAGAAACCAGAAACAGACTTGATTGGTATTGACAATAATACAGGACGATTGATATTTTTGGCTTCTGCATCTGATTTCGAGGAAACGATTAACATCTCGCAAAAGCTTCTCAGGAAGCACGCCAGCTTCACTATTCACTCCAAACTGATGGACGCACATTTGTATATCATTAACAAATGGGTGTTAGACTTCTTAATATCTAACAAGTGAGTAATCAAGTTATTACAGAGAAATGTTGAAAAGATTGAACAAATCTAATCAAATGTAAAAATACTTTCCAGGAATTTCACGACACTGAAGGGTGAACTTTTGCCGTATATAGTTAGTAAACAATTATCTAAACCTAAACAATCTATAGATGATAAGACTTCTATGGTACAAATCGATTTAAAAGAAGATATCTTCCATTTTGCAATGGAGAAACCGTTAGATGAGTTAATAAGAAAGATGTCAGCCTTTAATGATCATAGCACCGATCTGGAGGAAGCGTATAATGGGGATGTAATACGATGTTATGCTCATGTATCAAATGAAAAGTTTGGTCTTAGAGCAAACACCGTACAAATGTATCATCTTGCAAACGCTAAGGTTGAGTAGCGATATGTTATCTATTTTACAAATCTTTATACCAAAGAAATAATATATATTATTCTAAACATACATTTTATATACAGAGGATAGACAAAATAATGTGAACATCTGGGAAATACATTATTTGTTTTATTAATAAGAAATTGGTCCACCATTTGTCTTTAATACAAATTCTATCCTTGTTGGAATAGTCATATAATGTTTTCATAAGTCACCAGTGCAATGTTATATTATCCTAGCAGAACATCTTCCAATTGCTTGAGAGATATTGGAGGAGGAAATCTAGTTCTCATTCTGCTCTTCAAAATGATTCGCAATATTTCATGCTCGCAATGATTCGATGATATTCAAATCAAACGATTGCGCTAGCCATGAAAGATGTTTAAATTTTAGAGAATAGAGGGCAATTTTGTAAAATAGAGTGAGACGCAAATTCCCTCCTCCAACATCACTTAAATAAGCAATTGAAAGATGTTCAGCTAAAAGAGTACAACATTCCATTGATGACTATTCAAGCATTGTATGTACTCCATTCCAACAACGATAGAATCTGTATTAAAGGCAAATGATGGGCCAACTTCTTATTAATAAAACAAGCAGTCTATTTCTTAAGTGTTCACATTATTTTGTCTATCCCCTGTATATACAAATATATACATCTAGACGGGGGTTCAAATCTAACAATTATGAATCGATAACTCTCATGGCACTATTGTCATCCCGAATAATATATATTATATTTACGCTTTAATATATTATCAATTAAGAGATCAATTTCAATTAATTTAAGAAATATGTACAGATATCAGAATGGTGGAGTGTCGATGACAAAAATACCAATCAGTTACCGCTGCTACCAAGTATCTCGAACACGGCGACTGTGCGCAGTACACAGATGCAAGATTGTCGCATAGGCGATAATTCGTTGATTGAGGAGAAAACGTCGTTGAAACAGAATCATATCGGACCTAACAGCGTCGTGGAATCCAAGACAAGGATATCTCAGAGTGTGATAATGGGACATGTAATTATTAAGCAAAAGTAAGTCCGGAATGTTATTAGATTTAAGAATGTTATTCGTCAAATACATTTACGATTCGCCGCATTAATTTTTTTACAGATGCGTTATCCACAACTGCATACTGTGCAATGGCTGTACCATCAAGGAAGGTACCGAATTGAAGAATTGCTTAGTTGGAGCACAACACGTTGTAGTATCTGGTAGCCATCACTCCCATGAAGTACTCACTGATGCAGACAGACTTATAGAAATTTAACTACCCACTTAATATTATAAATTGACTGTAAATACAATTAGATTGTATTATTTATAAAAAGTGCTTAATATAAAAACAAGAAAATTTTTGTGATTTTTTAGATTGCAAAGAAATGGTAATATATCTAAATTATGCAGCAATTTTATACTGTTCAAATTGATAAAATTGCTTTATAGTTTAGATTAATATTTCTTTGCAAGTAAGATCTTATTTTCTAAGCAAATAAAGGAGGAAGCGGCCAAATACGAGCAAATAATGTGGTAAAAAAATAATACAAAGATTTATTCAAAAAATTATTAAATACATGTTTAGAATAGAAAATACGTTTCGCGCGACTACTATTATACTTGGCTTCTTCAGTTTTACATGAATAATATCTTAACATTAAATATATAAAAAAACAAGAGATTGAATAAATATTATCTTATTTTCTATTTTAAGAAATAAACATTTTAATCTTAATGATTGCTCAATAATTTCATTATTTAATTAAATTAACTACTATATATATATATTGAATAAATTTACCGACCGAGTAAGAATTTTGCGTTAGTTTTCATCGGTATCTGCAGAGT